>JAQBSW010007968.1:0-37081 GCA_029291075.1 Eudiplozoon nipponicum
AAGTGTGCTACTCAGACATTTCAAAGTTTCATAGACAACATACTTCGCGACGACTCTGCTTATTGTATGTCATATCTCGATGACATTATGGTATTCAGTCCAGATCTAGAATCTCATGCGAAACATCTACGAAATGTCCTCTCACGCTTATCCAACCACGGACTCAAGATCAACTGTGACAAGACGCAGATTGCAGCTTCATCCGTCGACTTCTTAGGGCATCGTATCACGGCCCAAGGTATTCAACCGTTGCCGTCAAAGACGAATTCAATCAAGAATATCAAGTCACCAAGGACTATGAGCGATTTGCAGAAAATCCTGGGAGTACTAAACTATTATCGCAAGTTCCTTCCAGGACTTTCAAAACAACTTTATCCTTTGTGCAGGCACCTGCGGAACCGAAAAGGACTTAGCAAGAATTCCATCATTGCTTGGTCATCCAAAGACGAGGAATTACTTCGACTTGCCATCAACTCGTTAGCAAATGCCACAATGCTAACGCATCCAGATTTCAAAAAGCCATTTCTACTCACGACAGATGCTTCTGAATTCGCTATTGGAGCCACTTTGGAACAAGAGATCGACGGAGTTCGGAAGCCTATCAGTTTCTACTCGCGTACTCTCCAACCAGTAGAAACGAGGTACGACACTTTCGGCCGAGAACTTCTCGCCATCCACGACGCAGTGCGCCATTTTATCAGCATCATTGGCAGTAGCAGATTTGTTGTTTTCACAGATCATGCACCACTAGTTAGCGCACTTCGAAACGCAACTTCATCTATCGCCAAGTACCCTGCCAGAGTGGAAAGACAGCTTTCTCGTCTAAGCGAATGGCAATTTGACGTCTTTCACGTCAAGGGCAAACAGAACTTCATTGCAGATGCCCTGTCCAGGCCAGATGTCTCTCTACAACCACCTTCGCCGTCACCATTCACTGTCAACTCCGTGGCACTCAGTGAACCTGCACTAACGCCAACTCTCCTGCGAACTGAACAACGCGGTGACATTCATATTCAAAGATCAATAGCCCGTCACCCAACCAAGTTCATATGCCGTCTGTGGGAAGGCTTAGCAATTGTTTACTTCACGGGTACGCAGCCCAACAAGCCAGTTCTGCCGACCAGCCTTCAGAGAAAAGTTTTCGATTCAATTAACTCAATTTCTCACCCAGGAAGCCAAGCGACTGTCCGACTTCGTACAGATCGTTTCTGGGGTCACAGACTTAGGCAGAATGTTAAACGATGGGTCTCAGAGTGTGCTATTTGTCAGAAAAACAAGATCACACGACACACTCGTTCTAAGTTGCAACATTTTCGGTCTACTTCTCGCCTAGCCATCGTCCACATCGACATAGTTCATCTGACAAAGGTTCAAGGTTTCAGCTACCTTCTAACTATGATCGATAGATTTACACGGTGGCCTGCGGCATTACCTCTTGGCACCATTTCTGCAGACGAAGTAACTAACGGTTTTATCTCTGCATGGATATCCAATTATGGTGTTCCCAATGAGGTCATCACGGACAGAGGCACTTGCTTCTCATCTGATCGTTTCAAAACCACCTTGCGGTACATGGGATGCATCTTACGCCAGACGACTGCCTACCATCCCCAAGCTAATGGCATGGTAGAGAGAATGCATAGGGAACTCAAAGCTGCTTTAGCATCCTCGTCCATTAATGACAACTGGGACGATGCACTACCTTTAGTTCTGCTTGCCATGCGTTCCCGTACTCGTGAATCCATTAAAACATCTGCGTCACAACTCTTGTATGGCATGGATCTACGCCTGCCTAGTCAGCTCCCACGTCTACTACCGGCACAAGATGACCCACAAGACGAAGCTACCCGCCTTCGACTTCATTTCGGTAACATGTCCGAACAGCAACCGAGACATACGCCTCGTCCAGTCTTCGTTCACCCACAGCTCCACAGCTGCAAGAGAGTACTCGTTCGCAACAATAATGCTGTTGCACCACTACAACCAAAGTATCGCGGTCCTTACCCGATTTTGCTCAGACAACCAAAATACTTCATTATTATGCAAGGCGCTACACCGACATCAGTAAGCATAGACAGATTGAAACCGTTTATCGAACCACCTGATCCTGAGAGCGTTCAACCTTCTACACACGTCTCAGGCTCCGTCTGCCCACAATCTCAATAACCTGCTTTGTATAACGCGTAATTAATTTTTTTAAACATTAACATTAACTATAAAATTTTTTAACCTTACGTTATTTTTCGTATTTGTCTCACGTGGCATAACCAGCTGTTCTTAGCTAACAATTGTGTAGCATTTTTGAACAGTTCTTTGGTATTATGCCATCTCTGAGGCAATGTTCGTGTACATAGTTTTATGCAGTTACCTTTGATTTTAATGTATATATTTTTACATTATAATGTTTTTCTCACACATGACATTACACTGCCTATTTTGGTATGACCAGCTACTTAGAGCTAACGCTTTTGTGTAGCAACACTAAGTAGTGATCAGCTACATATCATGGTACAGGCCACTTTCAATGCATATCTCAACTTTATCAATTGCACAAAGACCACTCTACAAATGTCATGACCACAACGTCGAGCACTCTAGCTCCTTTGGTCGTATACAAACACATTGACAACGATCCAACCTGCTTAGGTTATAACTTAAACCTGGCAAATTCAGAGGCGATTTACCTCGGAATCTTCACGCTGCGGCTCCCAAAACTTACACTGCTCTATTTTGCCTCACGTGCTATGACCGACCACTAGAGCTAACAATTTGTGTAGCAATTCCTAGTGGTTACCTGGCATCATATCATTGTTGAAACAACCAACAAGCATATTTAAGCCCAGCATTTATGGTTCATCATATTTTTGCTTAACTTGGTTCGAACTCTGTCATGCATTTCTTATCTAGCCTCGCAGAGAGGAATATTTTTTTCTTTTTTTTCAGAGAGGAAAGTGTTGTAACGACACAAATCAATCGCCGACATATTGCGTAAATTAAATTCAAATTTATTTACGTTGCACCAATGAGAAAAAAGCGAAATTGGCCGTTTAACCACGTTTAACCAATAGTTTGCAAGTAGACATATTGCATGCTATTTAAGCACGGTAATTTACCATGCAAGTCAGTTGTGGCATTTGCATTCTACCTACTTCACGCGTGTGCGTTCTGTCGGCTGTCAATACCTATGCTGGTGATTTGATAGTTTCACCAACAATTGGCTACATCCGTGACTCATCTTGTTGCGGTATAACCAGCGAGACGAGCCAATTAATTGCAGAACCTGAACGACGTTATCCACATCGTGATTACAACTCAACCACGAGAACGACAACAACCAGAGTCCACCCAAGGCTCTAGGACATCTTCAACTCTGAAGACTTCAAGAGAACGCATTACCAGGCCCTCTTAAGGGCCCCCATATCAGTAACTAATCTTTATTCAGAGCTTCTTAACCGAGTTTGTAACGTCGTACGGCAATTACTTGAAGCCGGGGCGTTTACAAAACTCTATTAATTACAAATAAAATTACAGTTCAAAAAATATCGATTTAAACTGCTTGAGAATAAAAGAGATTTTTCCTAAAATCACAGCTAAGAGAAATATTGTTTAAGGACAGATTTAGAATATTTGACCTTAAAGAGCACAGCGTTTGTAAAAATTGACCTTCGTTGGGTTGTAACACGGGGCCGCGTGTTACAAGACAACGGTTCTTTAGAATACTGCATTTCATTATGTGCCTGCATGATGGATTGCACACCTCAAATTCGCCCATGGAACGGTCATTCGACGCATCTGTTAATTCGGTCACACCGTCAATCCAGATAAACTGGGGAATACAGCGATTCAACGTAACACAATCCTCAATGCCATTTATTTCTATGATGACATTCTTGTCAGTCATCCTCTTGACCTTGTATGGTCCTTTGTAAAATGGTGTTAGGCAGTTCTTCCTATTCTCATTAGTTATATATACATGCGAAGCTCTTCGTCACTGTGTTTAATAGACGATAATAACCCACAAACCCTCCATTGACTCGGTTCGGGTTTGGGAACTACCACTATTGGGGAAACAAAATTGGAATTTGACCTTCTACAAATCCCCTCTTTGCGCAATTGGTGAAATTCGGACAAAGCAACTTGTTGCTTGTGTTGTGCCAATGGTTGAGCCTTTGGTGAACAAGGCAACGGAGCCACCAATTCTATTCGGTGTTCTACTCCTGTCTTCAGATCTATCCTTTTGGCACTGAAAGTTTGAAACACTGCTAGGTGCTTCTCGATTATATCGGCAAAGTCATGTGCGACTGTTGGACGAGGTAAGAGGACTGTTCTAACTGCCGACACTTTAGACTTAATATGTGTTGATGTCCCTACGCCTTCTGCGATAGTCCTGGCTATGTGGTCTAATGTCAGTTTAAAATGTGTCAAGAAATCCATGCCAATGATATGGTCCTTGACATCGGCTACTAGAAAATTCCATCGTAAGGAAGATTTCTGGCCTAATATTACCGACATTTCTTTCATCCCTTTTACTTCAATTGGACTACCGTTAGCGGCCCATAGTTGATAATCAAATGTGGGGCAATCTGCTTCCACCACGTCTGACCTAACTATGCTTACCTCAGCACCCGTGTCTATGAGAAATTCTAATCCAGATAATTCATCCTTAATAATGAACTTGTTGCTGGACACTCCGGCAATGTTTTCAAAATCCCCGCTTAGTGAGAATCGGACTCTCTTGCCTTTTATCTCGGTGCTATTTGTACTAGTCGCCTCTTTTGCTTTGAGTATGCCTTTTAAAGGCATATCTGGGAGCCTTTGCAATGGAACCCCCCTACGGCTCCTACTAGCGGGGTTGTTCCCTTTTCCCGGTGACGGATTCCTCTCAACCGGTTTTGTGCTTCCTTTCCATGTGGGTCCACCTAATCGCGGGTAAATACAATTTTTGCCTTGGCAATTCGCACTGCGTCCGTATTCGCAATGTGCCTTACACCATCCGCGTGGCCCTTCGAAGCGTTGACGCGAGTGACTCCCTCGACGTCTATTATACCTATCCTGACTCTGAAGTTGTGCAATATCACTACGCAAGCTAGCAACTTCTCTACATAAGAAACGCAAAGTTTCTTGTATAGCCCGGTGGTTTTCGGTATCTGCCCTGACTGGCTGCATCGTTACAGAATCTGCCATTATAGCATGTACTTGTTGTTCTTGCTGTTTATACACGCTGTCTAACCCTCTGAGTTTTGTTGGTCAATCTATGTTCATTGTGTCAAATACTTCCATTGTTGTTCTGAGCCTAATTGGTAGCTCAGCTGTAAAATGGAGTTGACTACATCTCTAGATATATTCAACCTGGAAGCTTTTGTGCAAAGGCGTTCGTAAAATTCGGACGTTAGTTGACGCCCCATTTTTTCTAAGCGTAATAATTCGCAAATTTGCGCTGATCTTCCAGGCTGATATCTCTGTTGAATTTCTGCCATTTATAACTCAAATGCATTTTACGGCTTTTCTTCTACAGTTCTGTCTCTGAAATTTTCCAAAGCATTTCGGAAATTTTCAGGCAATGCCATCCATGCTGCAACAAATTTTTCCATAGGGTTCACGATATTATAAGCACTAAATATCATTTGGGCATCTCCCACCCAACTTGAATGTTTTTCTGACTTATACTGTGGTAGACTTAATATTCTTGGACTGGCGCGGTCGCCAAATTTTTTTGAGGCCCCTAACCTATTCGTGTCTGTAAGCCCCATAGATGCCAGATCGCTGGAAGTCCTAAAATTCACAGTAGAGTCTGATATGCTTATATTATTGCTTGTGTCATTTAAATTCAAGTCCGCTATGTCCTGCACTAACATGCATGTGTCCTCATACTTAATATCGGTATTCATGATCAAATGTTATAATAATTAAATTGACACTTACTTATGGCAATTGGAAGGTGAGAGTTGGAAAGCTATAGTTTCAGCAATAATCTGTTTTGATGTGTACGTGACCCACAAATAAAACAATTATACCTGTTCCAAGGCTCCTCCTCAGTGTTATATTATATCAGAACACAAGGCAATTGATGGAAGAGTATATTGTATAATGTTCTAATCGTTTATTATGGAAAGAAATGTTAAAATGCAGCAGACCAAAATTTCAACAACCAGACAGGAAGCGAGATACTCAAAACTCAAAATAGCGCACAATTTTAAAATCAAGTATTTAAACAAAGAATGTTCTGGAAGAAAAAAAGAAAAAATTCTTTTTAAATAAAGTTGTTACAATCAGCTATGGTGGTTTAAATTTATCATTCAAGGTCATTTTATATAAGGCGGAGGATTTAACATCCTCCACATGCTGCATTTTAACATTTTCTCTAGTAAACGATTACATCATCATTAAATATATTTCTCCATCAGTTGCCTTTGTTCTGATATAACATAATATTGAAGGCGACGCCTTGGAACAGGTATATTTGACTTCTTCTGTTGTTCACGTATATTTCTTTCCAGATTATATATTTGGAGATACCGCTGTCCAACTTTCGCATCCCGATTGCCTAAAATTAAGTGTCGATTTAATTGTTATACCATATAGATATGGAGACAGATCTTAAATTTTAGGACACAAGTAGGTTAGTGCAGGACATTGCGGACTTGAAATCAGGAGGCACAAATAGTAATATGTCTATCAGACTCTACTGTGAATTGTAGGACTTCAAGCGATCTGGCATGTATGGGGCTTTCAGACTCGAATAGGTTAGGGGCCTCAACATCATCATTAGAGTACGACGGCAAACTGACTATCGAAGATCAAACCGCATTGAATATATATGGAAATCAAATTTAGATATGCGGCTCTCACCTCTAGCAGTCTCGCATACATTGAACTTCACGGGAAATGTCGGCTGCACAATTTCTATGCAGTCACGAACATTAACTGTTTGCAGCTTTCGCCACATATACATATATAGGCCATACAATTTAACAATAATTGATTGCGCGGGTGGTGGTAACAATTCTTTAAAAATGTATGCAAGCTTGAAGTTAACACCAATTCCATTGTATTTAACCAGTCGTCGAACAACATCACAAAACAACCGCCAGTCGCAACTTTCTGACGCGTTGCGTCCTTCAATGATCATCATCAGAGTACGATGGCAAACGGACTATCGAGGATCAAACCACATTAAATATATATTGAAATCAAATTTAGATATGCGGCTCTCACCTCTAGCAGACTTGCATATATTGAACTTGACTGGAAATGTCGCCTGTACGATTCCTATGCAGTTACGTACATTAACTGTTTGCAGCTTTCGCCATATATACTGTAAACGCCCTGGCTTCAAGTAAATGCCGTATGACGTTACAAACTCGGTTAAGGTGCTATGGATATAGAGTTATTTTTATGATAGGGGGTCCTTAACAGGGCCGGTCGTGCGTTCTCCGGCAAATGCCGAGAATGTTTCTTCAGTGTGAAGATGTCCTAGAGCCTTGGGTTGACTCTGGCTGTGGTTCCTTCTGTTGTTGCGTTGTAATCTCGATGTGGAAATTTCGTTGAAGTTCTGCATTAATTGGCTCCTCTTGCTGGTTGTACCGCAACAAGATGAGTGACGGATGTTGCCAATTTTTGTTGAAACAAATCCAATAACCAGCGTAGGTAATGACAGCCGACAGCACGCACACGTACCGCAAAGCAGAAGGCAAATACGACAACTGAAATGCATTGTGAATTTGCCGAGCTTAAATAGCCATGTCATAGTAATATATCTCTACTTGCACACTATTGGTTAACGGCAAGTTTCGCTTTTTTTCATTGTTGCAACGTAAATAAAATTGAATTTAATTTACGCAATATGTCGGCAATTAATTTGTGTCGTTACAATACATATATAGGCAATACAATTTAATAATAATTGATTGGTAGCTATAAACTGCTTGTTATATTGTAACGCGCGGCTCTGTGTTGCAACCCAACGAAGCTAAATTTCGACAGATACGGTTTTCCTCAGATTCACATATACGAAATCTTGTTTTAGTCAATCATTCTATTAATTGCGATTTAAGGAACAATATTTGTTAGTTTAAAGCAATTTTAATTGAGATTACTTGAACTGCAAAATTATTTGTTATTAATAGGGTTTTGTTTAAGAATAATAGACACCCGCCCGTAATACGGCGGTAACATGCAGTGGATTTATGTTATTTAACGCTCAAATCCAGGTTTAATATATTTTGTGTATTTCATCCATTTATACATGAATATTAACTGTTCAGCTAAGACATTCTGGCTTTATTCCTTGTGTTTATTGTGACTATGCTTTTATGCCTAGATAGTAAATTGTGTTGACAATATATTATTTTGTTGCTGTCTAGAGCACGGTCAATTTTGACTAACAGTGAATTTTAATTTACTTTGCAACATTGTGTACAATATACGTATGATGATTCGACTTAGCCTTCTCACATCACCCATTGGAAAAGAGTCTGAGACAGATCATAAGCACGGCCCTCGATATCAGCTACCAGGCATATATAGGAATGGTATAGCATCGCTAAATAAACAGCTACCCCGCAAAACCTCTTACAATAACCACAAAACCTCCTATATAAATGGTGCCCGTTTCTTCGAGTTTACAGCCAATAAATAATTAATCAGAAACTCTAGTCTATGAGAATATCAAGCAAGCGCTAGTCCTCCCGCTAGCCGAAGCGCTTCGGATGAATGCCACGGAAGAATGAATCCAGTAAAGCGGGGAAAACACACAAGAAAACAAATCCTGAGCCACAAAACACAGCGAGCTACCCTCTCGAGATCACAATTCTCGAAGACAGCAACACGATGACGGATGACGACAGTGTAACTCTAACATCTGTATGTAACGCGCGGCTCAGCATTACAACCCAACGAAGATCAATTTCTACAGATACGGTTTTCCTTAGGGTCACATATACGAATTATGGTTTTAGAAATCATTCTCTTAACTGTGATTTTAGAAGCAAGGTCTGTTAGTTTCAAGCAGTTTTAATTGAGATTTCTTGAACTGCAAATTTATTTGTAATTAATAGGGTTTTGTTTAAGAACAATAGACACCCGCTTGTAATACGCCGGTATTTCATCTCTTTATACATGACTATGAACTATTCAGCTAGGACATATTGGATTCATATATGTTTTCCAATCACTCATACAAAAACTATCGGTACTGCTAAGACATTCTGGATTTATTTATTGTGTTTATTGTGACTTGGCGTTTATGCATAGATAGTAAATTGTGTTGACAATATATTATTTTGTTGCCGTCTAGAGCACGGTCAGTTTTGGCTAACAGTGAAATTGTGTACATTGTGTACAATATTCCTTGAAGGAAGTTATTAATTGCGAACCTGGATTAATTGAAAATACCTTATCTGCGTTTTGACTAACGCAGCTTTCATTGTTCCAGTAGTTTTCTTTTGATAAAATATTTCGGCCAGACTTACCGTAGGCCTTCATCAGTTGCATTTCACGAAAAAAATGAAGCAAGCGCGTTATTTCCTCTAGCCATAATATTTATACCTCAGACTGACCTTTCATTAGATATTCGCGTGTCACATGTGTGTGTGCATTTTCATAACTGTTGTTTTCATCTAACTAATTTAGACCAGAGTGGCTGAATAATAATTTATCAATTGCATGCGATAACTATTCGTTTTACACACTCAATGTAAATGACGTAACTGAGATGGCCCCCACTTTCAGGTGAGGGAGACCCATAATTCAGAAACACTCGTCATAAAAACATGCCATGAGTGATAAAACTAGAAGTCCGAAAGATCAATGCACATGTTAAATTACAATTCAAACCACTAGGTTGTACTCAAGATAGACAAGTTAATAACAGTTATTGGCATACTATTAAATAGGCGCACGCCACGCATGTACATGTGTATGTGTATGCATAACTAAAAAACTTGGTTAAATTATTTTTGATACACATGTACGTACATCTAAATGAAACTGCAGTCAATAGACATTAATTTACCCTTTGCACGCGTCAGACAAATTATTACTCATAAATATTGTATTACTAGAATAATTTCAATAGGTAGGGTGGGGGTGCAAAACAGAAAATTAGGGTTGAAATCACTAATTGTTTTAAAATCACACGAATAGTAAGAGATGAAATTTTGAAGACTATATTTATAATAACTGAGTATTCATTTCTTGAACAATAAGCCCACTAATTATTCAATCTTAATATGATGTTCTTAATCTTTAACTGGAGCTAGCTTCAGTTACCAATTCATGCTATTGCCTTTTCCTTCCATTAGCTAATGCAGTATTCGAAATCGGACCTAAAGATGTTCAACAGCGGTTTCATTCATAATATTATCTCTAGATTTAATTTCTATAGATTCCCTAATCAATCTCGTCATCCTATTACGACATAATATTGCTATGCGTTTGCATTCCTCCCTGTTGATATTATGCCCAGTCTCCACTACAATGACGAGCAAGATCTGATTTAGCAATATGTCTATACTTACACGCAGCTTTATGTTCACCTCTTCCTACTTTTATTGGGCGCATGGTCTCTCCAACATACTTAAAACTACAATCATTGCATGGGATCTCATACATTTCTGATGTGACTAAGAGTTCAATCTTTTCTTTTTGGTTAGGGAGTATAGTGCCAAGTGTAAGGAGCTGTTTTAAAACGGTCCTTATATTGTATTTTAAAGATAATGATTTCACTTTTCTACTTAATGCAGAGTTCGGTAATACCATGACCTTCAGCCCTTCCTTCTTCTTATCGGCTTTTATGTATCTCAAACTAGGATTAAATTTCTTCACCACGTCTATCATTGTTGTATATATTAAATGAGGAGGGTAAGCATTAGTCTTGAAGATATCGCGTAGTCTACCTAATTATAACTTCCTATGCTTTATATCTGTTAACTTGAGACTTCTTAATGTTAATGTCTTTAAGATACCGACTTCCATACGATAACGGTTATTGGACTAATAGAATAGTAAATCTATCAATATTAAAACATAAGAAAGATCAAGTTGAACTACTTAACCGTGGTTTAAACATGGCCATTCCTAATGACATATCGGTTAGAAATGAATTAATACTTGAGACTGTCAAAACGGCACAACATTTTCGGATAATGATAGGGCGATTGCATGAATTGGTAACTGAAGCTAGCTCCAGTAAAAGATTAAGAACATCAGATTAAGATTGACTAATTAGTGGGCTTATTGTTCAAGAAATGAATAATCAATTATTATGAATATAGTCTTCAAAATTTCATCTCTAACTATTCATTTGATTTTAAAACAATTAGTGATTTCAACTCTAATTTTCTGTTTTGCACCCCTACCCTACCTATTGAAAGTATTCTAATAATACAATATTTATAAGTAATAATTTGTCTGACGCGTGCAAAGGGTAAATTAATGTCTATTGACTGCAGTTTCATTTAGATGTACGTATATGTTTATCAAAAATAATTTAACCAATGTTTTTAGTTATCCATACACATACACATGTACATTTAATAGTATGCCAATGACTGTTATTAACTTGTCTATCTTGAGTACAACCTAGTGGTTTGAATTGTAATTTAACATGTGCATTGGTCTTTTGGACTTTTAGTTTTTTTCACTCCTGGCATGTTTTTATAACGAGTGTTTCTGAATTATGGGTCTCCCCCACCTGAAAGTGGGGGCCATCTCAGTTACGTCATTTACATTGAGTGTGTGAAATTAATAGTTATCGCATGCAATTGATAAATTATTATTCAGTCAGTTTGGTCTAAATTAGTTAGATGAAAACAACAGTTATGAAAATGCACACACACATGTGACATGCGAATATCTAATGAAAGGTCAGTCTGAGGTATAAATATTATGGCTAGAAGAAATAACGCGCTTGCTTCATTTTTTTCGTGAAATGCAACTGATGAAGGCCTACGGTAAGTCTGGCCGAAATATTTTATCAAAAGAAAACTACTGGAACAATGAAAGCTGTGTTAGTCAAAACGCAGTTCAGTTAATTGTGTGCAATATACGTATGATGATTCGACTTCGCCTTCTCACATCACCCATTGGAAAGGAATCTGAGACAGATCATAAGTACGGGCCTCGACATCAGCTACCAGGCCTATGTAGGAATGGTATAGCATCGCTAAATAAACAGCTACCCCGCAAAACGTCTTACTATAACCACAAAACCGCCTACAATATCACGTGAGACAAATGATTGGGAGAAATTTAATAAAAAAATGTGAATCCATTTAGAATCGCGTCGCCTGAAAAAGTGCGAAATTGGTGCGCAAAAAGTTAACAGTCGATACGTAGAATAACGAATAATTAATGTAAAAAATTATTAGTTACGCGTTATGCAAAGCAATCTATTGTTAGGTTGAGATTGTAGACATGTAGAGCCTGAATGCACCTAGATCGTTGTATGTCACCAGGAACAGGCGGTTCGATAAATTTTTTTCAACCTGTCTATGCTTACCGGTGTTGGTGTGACACTTTGCATGATTATGAAGTATTTTGGCTATCTGAACAAAATAAGGTTAGGACCGCGATAATTTGGTTACAATGGTGCAACAGCAGTATCGTTATGAACGAGTAATTTCTTGCAGATGTGGAGCTGCGGGTAAAGTGCATCTCATGACCCGCAATGTAGTTTAGAAGCGATCAGTTGAGAAACAAGGGCCTTTATAAGAATTGTCCTCATTGGGAACGCCATAATTTGCTATCCATGCAGAGATAAAACTGTAAGTGGCTTCGTCTGCAGGAATAATGCCAAGAGGTAAATATACAGGCCATCGTGTAAATTTATCAATCATAGTTAAAAGGTAGATGAAACTTTGAGCCGTTGTCAGATGAAATATGTCGATATGGACAATAGCTAGGCGTAAAGTAGTTGTGAAATGTAGCAGCTTTCTTTCTGTTCTGGCAGAATACTTTGTGTTAGCTGAAGTCGAGTTTCATAGTACGCTAACTAGAGGTGTATGATCTGTAAAAACAACAAATCTGCTGCTGCCAATGAGGCTGACGAAGTGGCGCACTGTGTCATGGATGGCGAGGAGTTCTCGACCAAAAGTATTGTATCTGGTTTTTACTGGTTGCAGAGTACTCGAGTAGAAACTGAAAAGCTTCCAAACTGAGTCAATCTCTTGTTCCATAGTGACCCCAATAGCAAATTTTGAAGCATTTGTTGTGAGTGGAAATGGTCGCTGCAATTTGGATGTGTTAGAATTTTAGCATTTACTAACGAGTTGATGGCAAGACGGAGTAATTCTTTGTCATCAAGCGACTAAGAAATGTTGGAGTTTCTGCCATGTTTTTTGCGATTCCGCAAGTGTCTACATAACGGAAAACGTTGTTTTGATAGGCCAGTAAGGAATTTTGTAAAGTAGATAAGTACTCCAAAAAGATTCTTTAACTCAATTAAAGTGATTGGTAACTTAATATTCTTGATGGAATTTGCATTTGACGGCAAAGGTTGTATACCTTGTGGGATAATAAGATTTCCTAGGAAATCAACGGATGTAGTTGCAATCTACGTCTTGTCACAAATGATCTTGAGTCCATGATTGGATACATGTGAGGGAACATTTCGAAAATGCTTGGCGTGAGATTCTAGGTCTGGACTGAAATCAATCATGTTATCTATAAATGACATACAGTAAGCGGTGTCAGTATGTATTAGGTTTTGCGAACCTAGTAACAAATTAGTTCAGTTGCGACCAGAAGGATAAACCAAAGACAGCATGAACGGAAAGTCAAATCTCATGCACATTTGTTTAGTGCTTACTAGAAACTCATCAGTAGGAGCAGGTATTACGCCCTTTAACCACTATATATTTGGGTGAGGAATGTGGGATAATAGGACGGTAAAATCTCCTAGACGAATGTGTAAACCTGTAATAGTGAAGCTAACATAATCTAAAGTCAACGACAATCGACTTCAATGCTAACTCACACTATATAATATATACCGAGTCTGTAAGGATACTAACACTATGGCCATTGTGTTAGTAACTGATACCTTTTTGAAATCGATGAGTACCGGATACTAACACTATGGTTTCCGAGTCGGTACATGATACCAACCTGATGGATATAAATTTATGCTAAAGTTCACCCAAATTGAGAATTACAACAATTTCCGAACACCTGTTACTCCAGTTAAACCATACACTCTGGCCTTCATCGATATCAGTTATCGCATTTCGCGGTAAGCATGACATCATTCAATTCAATATATTACAGTTAAATACTGTTTTTGCGAAGAACTAATATATATGCAAGTATGTATTAGGTTTTGCGAACCTAGGTGTTCGGAAATTGTTGTAATTCTCAATTTGGGTGAACTTTAGCATAAATTTATATCCATCAGGTTGGTATCATGTACCGACTCGGAAACCATAGTGTTAGTATCCGGTACTCATCGATTTCAAAAAGGTATCAGTTACTAACACAATGGCCATAGTGTTAGTATCCTTTACAGACTCGGTATATATATTATATAGTGTGAGTTAGCATTGAAGTCGTATTGTCGTTGACTTCAGATTATGTTAGCTTCACTATTACAGGTTTACACATTCGTCTAGGAGATTGTACCGTCCTATTATTCCACATTCGTCTACCGAATATATAGTGGTTAAAGGGCGTAATACCGGCTCCTACTGATGAGTCGCCAGTAAGCACGAAACGAATGTGCATGAGATTATACTTTCCGTTCATGCTGCCTTTGGTTTATCCTTCTGGTCGCAACTGAACTAATTTGTTACTAGGTTCGCAAAACCTAATACATACTTGCATATATATTAGTTCTTCGCAAAAAACAGTATTTAATTAGTAAGCGGTGTCGTCGCGGAGTATGTCCTCAATGAAACGTTAAAATGTCTGAGTAGCAGACTTAAGGAGAAACGTCATGTACAGGTATTCAGAAAGGACAAATGAAGTGATGATCGCAGTTTTTTTCAATATCTTCTTGCGCTAGTCAGATGTGATGGTAGGATAGTCTGAGGTCAATCACTGAGAGGTAATTGCTACCGCTGAGATATACAAGCAAGGTGTTTATATTGGGAATGGTATATGAATCGGATGTGGTCAAATAATTTAGCTTGCGATAATCTCTACAGGCTCTGTATGATCCGTTTGATTTGGAGAGAAAGTGTAATGGTGACGCCCATGAGCTTTTCGATGGTCTAATGATTTCCCTTTCATATATTGTTCAAAAATCCTCTTGGACAGATTCATTTTAGCCGGGTCTAACGGTCGCTTTTTAAGTGCGATATGTTGTACTGTTATGACGATATGGTGCATTGTGTTGAAGACTCGTAGATTTGATTTGCTAAGATTGAACAACGACTTTTGCTCCCAAAGAACTGCTTGTATCTCCGTTGAATGATGCACTGGCGTTGGCTGAATGACTTGTAACTACAAACGTTTGGAGGCCAGTGTCCAAAAACTTTGATTAAGTCAGGTGAAGGGACCAATGATCTTTTAATTAGCAAAATCAACAAAAAGCCAATGTTTCATTAAGAAATCAAGGCCTATTATTCTGTGTAAGACTTTCGTGTCGAAGAAGTTTTGAGCGAATACGAGTCGTAAACCTACAATAGGAGTGTGATGCTGGAAACCATAAGTAGGAATGGGCTCCCCTGTAGTTGTTGCATGTAAAAAGCCTGGAGACATCACGGCCATGGAATGAAACTTGAGAACTGAAACTGCTGCACCTGTGTTTACGATGAATTTTTCTCTGGCTTTGAAATCTAGAAGATGCAGAAGTTCATTGGGTTGCTCGGCCGGGTCATATGGGCAAATAAGCTGGTCATTGTGAATGACATTACTGGTTTTGCCGTCTATGTGACATATTCTGCGTGGACGGAAAGAGTCAATATAAACTGCAGCAATATGCTAAGATAATTTGTGCGTGAAGAATAGAAAGTATTTCTTTGTTGATTGTGGTCATCTAAGGATGGGAAACTGGCATCAGTTTGGTAAACCTTCCGAACAATGCAGGCAATTTTGAAAATTATAAAAGTAATTTTGGTGATAATAACACAAATTTTTGAGTGAATATCGACTGAATGATCGAAGTAGTCTCGATTGTCTTTTATACTGATCTAGACGGTATTGAAGCGTGATTTTATTAGCATTTGTCTTGTCCATGACGATTATTTGAAAGATTTTACTCAAATCTGAAATAGATCACTCTAAAAAGGATAGCCTAACGTCATTAGATGTGACACCGTCGGATGGACTCTGAACTAACATAGAATTTAGGGTATTTGTGTTTGGATGTGACTTACAGGAGATTAAAATACATATAGGAAATTAAATATATATATTTTTTAAATTATATAAATACGTGCCCTGTAAAATTGCAAACTATTAACCAAGCGTCTACCAAAATCTGCATCCACTCTTTGAAAACAAATGGAAACGCTGAATGCGGAACAAAATCAGGTAGACGAGAAACTTTGAGCAAATTAACCATAGAAGATATGGACTGAGAAATATTCACAAATAGGATTGAATGAAAAAGATGATCGTTGTCGAAAAACTTGGTATTATATTTGCTAACGAGGTTTTTAATGTACACCCAAAATTCCAAATAAAAGACAAATTTATACTGGTTTAATTATTGTGCAGATAGTTGTATAATCAAAACAATATTTAACAGTGGTACTGCTCTCATAATCCTGTTGCGGTTGTCAATTTTTAATCCCTTGTTTACAAGTAAGTTCTGTGTTACATTACAGAAGGAAGAAAAGATTAATTCTGTTAGATCAGTTGCCGTGGCTGGCTTTTAACAGGGCCAGAAAGACGTTCAACAGCAAATTCCGTGAAGGTTTATGAATGCTTCAATGGTGATAGTGTCTTGAAGTACTTATAGACACTTTCTTTGTTTCGAGTTGGTTGGCTGATGATCCTTTTGTGTGGATGCACCGTAATATTTAGAGTTGTCGAAGCCGGATATGTGAGTTTCAGTTCGAAGTATAGAATTTTCTTGTTGAAGATCTACAGTAACACCGTGGTAGCTGTGACACGTAGAAATCCAATTAATAGACGATCGATTACGTATGACTAATTGTACAGAAACAAGAAGATTGGCGTGACTAAAGACTAAGCGACAAAATGACACAGCGTGGTAAACGCAGGTCGAGAAGTTGGCGTAGGTAGGCAGTCAAGAGGAGTAAGCGACAGCTGTCACACGTGGCAAGCAGAGCTGATGTGTTTTGCGTGGTAAATGCATCGTGCTTATATAAATGCGAATTTGTACGCAATTTTTCAACGGCAATTTGTGTTGAATATGTCCAAGGTTCTGCTAATGGCCACTAACATTAACAGCTGCCTGCGGATCCTCGTTTCGTTAGTAACTCTGTGTAGCACTCTAGCCGGAGCGCTACATGTGTGTAAAACCTCAGCTTCAGTGCCGAGTGTATGTACGAACAATTCTACAGGGTAACTATTATTGTTGGAGGCCCTTAAGCGGGTGTAGGCGACATAAATTCCAAAGTTACAAATTTAATAGTTGTGGTTCCCAAACCTGAACTGGGACAGTGTAAAGTTTTTTGTATCTATCGGTTATTAAATTCGGTGACGATATTATATGGATGTCAATTAATTTAAGGGGTTAATAATTAAATCCCCATATGATAATTAAGAAATTCTTTTTATTATTGGACATTTTGTGTTACCGCTTGTTTCATAGACAAAGTTATACTTAACATAATATATTGTGATTTTTGTAATTTTCTTTGTCGAATATTATGACTTGTTCTTGTAGACGTTATTATTGATCCTTATTTAGGTTTTGAGTTGGGTTTGTGCGTTGTTGTTTGTCTCGTGGCTTAGATTATCTGATTTCTTAAATGCCAATTAAATGCGCCATGTTTTGAAAAAAAATATTCAAATTGACCATAAATTATTATTCTTATTGGTATTCCAAGAATGATCTCCAACTCGCTTCAAGTTTTAATAGTGCATATTCTTTTTCCAATGTTTTCAATATTAGAAAGTTTCCCTGTGGCAATCAGTGAAACGGGTAGTATACGCATTTTAGTGCAACAAATATTTCGTAATAAATTGTAACGACACAAATTAATGGCCGACATATTGCGTAAATTAAATTCAATTTTATTTACGTTGCACCAATGAGAAAAAAGCGAAACTTGCCGTTTAACCAATAGTGTGCAAGTAGACATGGCATGCTATTTAAGCACGGCAATTTACCATGCAAGTCAGTTGTTGCATTTGCATTCTGCCTTGCGTTACGCGTGTGCGTTCTGTCGGCTGTCAATACCTACGCTGATGATTTGATAGTTTCACCAACAATTGGCTACATCCGTGACTCATCTTGTTGCGGTATAACCAGCGAGACGAGCCAATTAATTGCAGAACCTGAACGACGTTATCCACATCGTGATTACAACTCTACAATAAGAGCGACAACAACCAGAGTCCACCCAAGGCTCTAGGACATCTTCACACTCTGAATAATTCAGGAGAACGCACGACCAGGCCCTCTTAAGGGCCCCTATCAGTAACAAATCTCTATTCAGAGCACCTTAACCGAGTTTGTAACGTCGTACGGCATTTACTTGAAGCCGGGGCGTTTACAAAATTGGCGACCGCGCCAGGATATTGATTATTGTTCTGATTTTTTTGGTATAAATAAAATTGACTTCCTTTTTCATTTATTTGGGATAAAAATCGATTAACATTTGCGTTTTCTTTACCGTGATCGTGGTCTTCTGGGAATTTTGTTGGATATATATTCGTGGATTTGTGTTGAATTTTTTTGGGGGATATAATAATAATACATTGGCATCAAAGGCCAACGGGGCCTCTGTTCATCTTTTCTACGTACAAAACGGTACCGTACGTACTCGACAGGCTCAATTGCGGATTTTTGGAAGCAGTTACTGTGACGTGCTTTTGTTCTGCGCTCATTCAACTGTGGAAGCTTTTTGTGGGTAAGCGTTTCGTTAAAGTATATTTATATATTTTCATATTGCTTATAAATTTATGCTTTTAAGATCCCGTAAGATTGTTAGAATGTCAGGTCCAATTTTAGATATTGATGTTCCTGTTTGGGATGGAGATAGTGAGCTATTTTTTATGCGCGTAGACTCCGCTTTCTCCCCGTTTCCTGATTATGACAGTCATCAAAAACTGTCAAAGGTTTTTGCTAAACTACCTTCTGAATTGCAGCGACGGATTTATCCTAAGCTTGAGGCCATTAGGAAGCTACCTAATCCCATTTTGGGTCTACAAAACGAAGTAGAATCCTTGCTTGGGCCCACAGAGACTGAGCAGATAATAAACAAATATGCACAGTTAGACATGCCAAACCTTGGTCCCATTGAGATTTTAAGGGAATTTCGGAAACATTGTTATAAAACCATTATTTTTTAACATGAGGCCAAGGTTGTTTTTATTAGCAATCTTCCACAAACATTAAAACTCTTTGCCCGACAGCTCCTCAACACTCTCTCTATAGATGACTTATCTGAGAGATGTGAGTTAGAATATAGGGTTTTGGAGCCCAAAATGAATCCATCATCCTTTTCTTCACCCCCACAAGATGATAGACTCTCCTCTTTAGAGAGGACAGTCGCGAACATGGCTAAAGTTCTAGAAGGATTGGCCATTACCAAATCCGAGCTAAATCAAGTGAATGCTCGACCAAAATTCGTTTCCAAGTCAAATTATAACGGTAGGCGGCGATCGAGATCTCCGCAATCCTTCAATAAGTATGCCCCAAAGAACTGGTGTTATAACCACCAGAAGTTTTTTATGCTTGCCAAGTTTGTCTTTGTCGTTCCGAAGAATTTCCGAATGAGTGCCAATTTCCACAGCTGACGGAAAGGACAACAGACCGCAGGCACAAGGGTGCATCAGTATCGGGAAACGTCTGGCGCAGGAAGTAGAAGACCGTACTTTCTGCACATCAACGGCATCAACGGCGCTACAGGGAAGAAGCCAACTACAATCCGACATCCCTGTCGACTCTTTTCGTCCACGCCGAATTTTTCACATAGAGAACCAAACGGACAACGCCGGTCGCAATCACCAGCCTACTTGTTTGCATGACCCGGCCAAACAGCCCAACGAGCTTCTGCACCTTCTTGATTTCAAAACTGGCGAAGAGTTCATCGTAGACACAGGTGCGGCAGTCTCAGTTCTCAAGGGTGATTCAATGGCCGAGATGTCGCTAGGCGTTCTTCTCGCAACAGCTACAGGCGAGCCCATACCGACATATGGCTGCCGGTACCGCACACTCAACATAGGTCTACGACGTGAATTTTCCCACAACTTCATCATTGCCAAGGTCTCACATAATATAATAGGCCTTGATTTCCTTCTAAAATTTCGGCTCATTGTTGATCTTGCCAATCAAAAGATCATCGACCCCTCCACCGGACTTGAGCAAAGTTTTTGGACACCTGCCTCCGAGCGTTTGGAGTTACAGGTCATTCAGCCAACTCCAGTGCATCATTCAGCAGTGATATCAGCAGCTCTTTGAAAATACAAATCGCTTTTCGATCTTAACAAGTCAGAGCTACGAGTCTCCAACACGATGCATCATATCGTCACAGAAGGACAACCTATTGCACTCAAGAAGCGACCACTGGCTCCTGCTAAGCTGAAAGCTGCCCAAGAAGAATTCTCAAGGCTTTTGGAAGAGGGAATCATCAGACCATCGAAAAGTTCATGGGCGTCACCACTGCACTTAGTCTCTAAATCAAACGGATCGTACAGAGCCTGTGGAGACTACCGTAAGCTAAATTCAGTGACAATATCTGATGCATATCCTATTCCAAATATCAACACTTTACTTGAAAAACTCAACGGCAGCAATTTCTTCTCAGTGATTGACCTCAGACAAGCGTACCATCACATACCGGTAGCACCAGAGGATATCGAGAAAACTGCAGTCATCACTCCATTTGGCCTTTTTGAATATCTTTACATGCCTTTTGGACTTAAGTGTGCTACTCAGACATTTCAAAGATTCATGGACAACATACTTCGCGACGACTCTGCTTATTGTATGTCATATCTCGATGACATTATGGTATTCAGTCCAGATCTAGAATCTCATGCGAAGCATCTACGAAATGTCCTCTCACGCTTATCCAACCACGGACTCAAGATCAACTGTGACAAGACGCAGATTGCAACTACATCCGTGGACTTCTTAGGGCATCGTATCACGGCCCATGGTATTCAACCGTTGTCGTCAAAGATGAACTCAATCAAGAATATCAAGTCACCAAGGACTGTTAGCGAATTGCAGAAAATCCTGGGAGTGCTAAACTATTATCGCAAGTTCCTTCCAGGCCTTTCAAAACAACTTTATCCTTTGTGCAGGCACCTGCGGAACCGTAAAGGACTTAGCAAGAATTCCATCATTGCTTGGTCATCCGAAGACGAGGAATTACTTCGACTTGCCATCAACTCGTTAGCAAATGCCACAGTGCTAACTCACCCAGATTTTGAAAAGCCATGTTCTACTCACAACAGATGCTTCTGAATTCGCTATTGGAGCCACGTTGGAACAAGAGATCGACGGAGTTCGGAAGCCTATCAGTTTCTACTCGCGTACTCTCCAACCAGTAGAAACAAGGTACGACACTTTCGGCCGAGAACTTCTCGCCATCCACGACGCAGTGCGCCATTTTATCAGCATCATTGGCAGTAGCAGATTTGTTGTTTTCACAGATCATGCACCACTAGTTAGCGCACTTCGAAACGCAACTTCATCTATCGCCAAGTACCCTGCCAGAGTGGAAAGACAGCTTTCTCGTCTAAGCGAATGGCAATTTGACGTCTTTCACGTCAAGGGCAAACAGAACTTCATTGCAGATGCCCTGTCCAGGCCAGACGTCTCTCTACAACCACCTTCGCCGTCACCATTCACTGTCAACTCCGTGGCACTCAGTGAACCTGCACTAACGCCAACTCTCCTGCAAACTGAACAACGCGATGACATTCACATTCAAAGATCAATAGCCCGTCACCCAACCAAGTTCATATGCCGTCTGTGGGAAGGCTTACCAATTGTTTACTTCACGGGTACGCAGCCCAACAAGCCAGTTCTGCCGACCAGCCTTCAGAGAAAAGTTTTCGATTCAATTTACTCAATTTCTCACCCAGGAAGCCAAGCGACTGTCCAACTTCTTACAGATCGTTTCTGGGGTCACAGACTTAGGCAGAATGTTAAACGATGGGTCTCAGAGTGTGCAATTTGTGAGAAAAACAAGATCACACGACACACTCGTTCTAAGTTGCAACATTTTCGATCTACTTCTCGCCTAGCCATCGTCCACATCGACATAGTTCATCTGACAAAGGTTCAAGGTTTCAGCTACCTTCTAACTATGATCGATAGATTTACACGGTGGCCTGCGGCATTACCTCTTGGCACCATTTCTGCAGACGAAGTAACTAACGGTTTTATCTCTGCATGGATATCCAATTACGGTGTTCCCAATGAGGTCATCACGGACAGAGGCACTTGCTTCTCATCTGATCGTTTCAAAACCACCTTGCGGTACATGGGATGCATCTTACGCCAGACGACTGCCTATCATCCCCAAGCTAATGGCATGGTAGAGAGAATGCATAGGGAACTCAAAGCTGCTTTAGCATCCTCGTCCATTAATGGCAACTGGGTCGATGCACTACCTTTAGTTCTGCTTGCCATGCGTTCTCGTACTCGTGAATCCATTAAAACATCTGCGTCACAACTCTTGTATGGCATGGATCTACGCCTGCCTAGTCAGCTTCCATGTCTACTACCGGCACAAGATGACCCACAAGACGAAGCTACCCGCCTTCGACTTCATTTCGGTAACATGTCCGAACAGCAGCCGAGACATACGCCTCGTCCAGTCTTCGTTCACCCACAGCTCCACAGCTGCAAGAGAGTACTCGTTCGCAACAATAATGCTGTTGCACCACTACAACCAAAGTATCGCGGTCCTTACCCGATTTTGCTCAGACAACCAAAATACTTCATTATTATGCAAGGCGCTACACCGACATCAGTAAGCATAGACAGATTGAAACCGTTTATCGAACCACCTGATCCTGAGAGAGTTCAACCTTCTACACACGTCTCAGGCTCCGTCTGCCCACAATCTCAATAACCTGCTTTGTATAACGCGTAATTAATTTTTTTAAAACATTAACATTAACTATAAAATTTTTTAACCTTACGTTATTTTTCGTATTTGTCTCACGTGGCATAACCAGCTGTTCTTAGCTAACAATTGTGTAGCATTTTTGAACAGTTCTTTGGTATTATGCCATCTCTGAGGCAATGTTCGTGTACATATTTTTATGCAGTTACCTTTGATTTTAATGTATATATTTTTACATTATAATGTATTTCTCACACATGACATCACACTGCCTATTTTGGTATGACCAGCTACTTAGAGCTAACGCTTTCGTGTAGCAACACTAAGTAGTGATCAGCTTCATATCATGGTACAGGCCACTTTCAATGCATATCTCAACTTTATCAATTGCACAAAGACCACTCTACAAATGTCATGACCACAACGTTGAGCACTCTAGCTCCTTTGTTCGTATACAAACAAATTGACAACGATCCAACCTGCTTAGGTTATAACTTAAACCTGGCAAATTCAGAAGCGATTTACCTTGGAATTTTCACGCTGCGGCTCCCAAAACTTACACTGCTCTATTTTGCCTCACGTGCTATGACCGACCACTAGAGCTAACAATTTGTGTAACAATTCCTAGTGGTTACCTGGCATCATATCATTGTTGAAGCAACCAACAAGCATATTTAAGCCCAGCATTTATGGTTCATCATATTTTTGCTTAACTTGGTTCGAACTCTGTCATGCATTTCTTATCTAGCCTCGCAGAGAGGAATTGTTTTCAGAGAGGAAAGTGTTGTAACGACACAAATTAATGGCCGACATATTGCGTAAATTAAATTCAATTTTATTTACGTTGCACCAATGAGAAAAAAGCGAAACTTGCCGTTTAACCAATAGTGTGCAAGTAGACATGGCATGCTATTTAAGCACGGCAATTTACCATGCAAGTCAGTTGTTGCAATTGCATTCTGCCTTGCGTCACGCGTGTGCGTTCTGTCGGCTGTCAATACCTACGCTGGTGATTTGATAGTTTCACCAACAATTGGCTACATCCGTGACTCATCTCGTCGCGGTATAACCAGCGAGACGAGCCAATTAATTGCTGAACATGAACGACTTTATCCATATCGTGATTACAACTCTACAATAAGAGCGACAACAACCAGAGTCCACCCAAGGCTCTAGGATATCTTCACACTCTGAATAATTCAGGAGAACGCATTACCAGGCCCTTTTAAGGACCCCACTATCAGTAACAAATCTCTATTCAGAGCACCTTAACCGAGTTTGTAACGTCGTACGGCATTTACTTGAAGCCGGGACGTTTACAAAATCTTATTTTAATAAAACGGTGTAGAGGTTAAATTAATTATTGGACACCAATTAACCTATCATATAAAAATAAATCAATTTTTATTTTTGGACATTTGATGTTATCGCTGGTTTCGTAAAACAATATTGTAATTTTTGAAAAATATTGTAAATTTTTTGGAAGTTCTTTTGTTCATATTGTCGAAGTTTTGGACTTGTCTTGTCGAGGGAAAATGAGAGAGTTTTGAACTGAGTTGCTGAATTGTACAAGCGGGACTCTGCGTGGTTCCATCTGCGACTCTTTGTGAATAAAACATTATAATCTTCTTGTCGATTTGATCTTTTTAATTATCAGCGAAAAGAACCACAAATTTGCTTTGGGTATTTAAAGGTTATATTTGTTTTAAGGTCTCAATCATTCCGATTCAGTATCCTGTGGATATCAGCGTATCCTGGTAAGCTTACTTAACAAAATATAAAAATTGCAAGTAATTTAATAATATTATGTCTGGTTTATTAAATACTGAATATAGAGAGCAGTTGTCTAGTGGACTTAAGGATTGTAGCTTAAGAGATAGTTCAGAGGAACTTAAGTGTTCCAAGATAGATGATCATTCCGCATATATGGATTTTCCGGGCTTGGCATCCAAGAGTCCCCCTTATGGTAGTGACCAAAGGGCTTCTACAACGGTAACAACATTAAGTTTGAGGAGACAGAGCAATTGACAGAAAGGCGGGGAGGTCACTGTGTAACACGCGGCCCCGCGTTACAACCCAACGAAGTTTAATTTTGACAAATATATTTCTCTTCAAGGTCAAATAGTCAAATTTAATTGCAATTATTAGGGCTTTGTTTAATAATAATACACCCGCGCGCAATACGCAGGTAACATGCAGTGGATTTATGTGACATGACGATCAAGCTCGGATTTACTATTGCGTTTCTTTCCATCAATTATCAGTGACTATAAACCATAATCAAAAGAATTTTCGTATTTACTATTGTGTTTCTTTCCATCAATTATCAGTGACTATAAACCATAATCGGAAGACTTTTCGGATTTACTATTGTGTTTCTTTCCATCAATTATCAGTGACTATAAACCATAATCGAAAGGCTTTTTCGATTTACTATTGTGTTTCTTTCCATCAATTTTTAGTGACTATAAACTATAATCAAATGACATTTCGGATTTACTATTGTGCTTCTTTCCATCAATTATCAGTGGCTATAAACCATAATCAAATGACTTTTCGGATTTACTATTGTGTTTCTTTTCATCAATTACCAGTGACTTTAAACTAAACTGCTAATCAGTCTGGATTTCTATCCTCTTACTTTTTCAATCATTTAAATAAATTCATCACGATTCAGCAGATTGTGTTTATTGTGACTACTTTTGTATAAGAAATTTAATTGTGTTTACGATATATTATTTTGTTGCTGTTTAGAGCATGGTCTATTTTGTTTAACAGTGAGTTGATTCATGCGTAGGAGTTTTTTAGCTAATGGAAGAGGTCCTGCGAGCTAGTTGTCTATTTAGGGCGAAATTATCCTCCTATATAACTGTTATTAGGATCCGCATTCAGGATTAATCCATGTCCCTTTCCCGAAGGGTGATGTGAGAAAACTCATCCATTTTCATCCGTTTATTGCAAATGGTGTAGCTAAGCATGAATCAATTCACAGTTAAACAAAACGGACCGTGCTCTAGACGGTAACAAAACGATATATTGTCAACACAATTGAATGTCTTATACACAAGTAATTATCAGGAACGCAAATGTCTGAATCGTGATGAATACATGTAAATAATTTAAAATATATGATGATACAAATCCAGATTGATTAGCAATTTAGTTTAAAGTCACTGGTAAATATCGTCACTGATAATTAATGGATAAAAATCGTGTAAAGACAGTCTTGAAAAAACATCACAAATAATTATTCCACAGTTTGATAGGTTTTAAATGATTTAGTTATAATAATCCATTGAACTATAGAATTTGTGAATGTGATTGAGGAACATCTGATGTCCTGATGCTTGAAATCATATATGAATGCAAAGAAAAACTATCGATCCACATATGCACTATAATCCACCGCAAGTTCCCTGCGTATTGCGCGCGGGAGTGTCTATTTTTATTAAACAAAACCCTATTAATTGCAATTAAAACTGCAGTTCAAGACATCCCAATTAAAACTGCTTGAAACTAACAGAGATTGTTTCTAAAATCACAGTGAAGAGAAATATTGTGTAAAAACAGAGTTAGACTATTTGTCCTTTAAGAGCTCTGTATTTGTCAAAATTGAACATCGTTGGGTTGTAACGCGGAGTCGCGTGTTACATACACCCCCCTGAGTGCTTATAGGTGAAGGACATAGGATAGAAGCACAGAGTTCTGTAGGACGGCTTAGGGAGTCTGCAACCATGTTTTCTGACCCTTTGACATGAGTGACTTCATATTCATACTCGTGTATTCGTGTAAGTTGTGATTTGACACATCGTGAATATAAATACCCTTTCTTTCCTCTGAGCATCGGGAGTAGAGGAAGGTGGTTGGTGTAGATCTTGAACTTTTGGCCATCCAGATAGGTGTGGAAGTGTAGGTTCGACCGGTAGATTTCGAATAACTCTTTCCCTAATGTATCATATCGCGTCTCGCGAGGTTGTAGTTTTTGCGAGTAGAAGGCGATAGGTCGGTGTATGCCCATGATGGACAGTTGAAGGACTGCACCTATGGCAACGTCGGATGCGTCAGTGATCCATTCAAAAGGTTGAGACCAATCAGGAGAATGCAGCATGGTCGCTGTGCATAAGGCCCTTTTGGCATCCTCGTAAGCCTGCATGTCGTCCAAGTTGAGCTGAATCAGTTGTGATTTCTTGACAAAACGGCTTTCTGGCACGAGATATTTGTGAAGAGATGCCAGAATCTGGGCAAGGCAGAGTAGGAATCAAAAATAGTAGTTCATCTTGCCCAAGAATCGTCGTAATGCTCGAAAGGTGGTTGGAGGCTGCAGATCTTGAATAGCACGAACCTTAGCAAGTATAGTTGTCATGCCTTCCTCGGAAATTTGATGACCGAGAAATTCAATTGGTTTTTGTCAAAGACGTATTTGTTGCCATGAAGTCGGTGGCCACAGTTTGCTAGACGTGTGAGTAGAATGTCAATATGCCATATATGTTCGGACATTGAGTTGGAGAATACAAGGATGTCGCCTAAGTAGAGAATTACAAACGGTAGACCATTTAGTATTTTGTCCATAGCGCGTTGGAAGGTTTGCGAGGCATTCTTGAGACCGAAATAATATTCTTGAGTGCCACCTCTTGTGAATCTGAGTGCGTTATATGATACGGAGTCTTTGTCCATCGGTACTTGATAGTAGGCTTTCACTAGGTCGAGTTTTATATACACAGCATGATCGATAGCGGATCTGAGTAGGTCAGCTGGATTTGGCAGGATGTACGAATCAGACTGTGTGCAAGAATTGAGAATAAGATAAACCCCGCACACCCTGAATGTTGCTGGTTCACTCTTTGGTACTACTACCACAGGCGACGCATAAGGTGAGCTGGATCGTGTACGGATGCCTTGTTGATGTAGCACGGCGAATTCTTGCTTGTTTGTGTGATACCAATGGACGTGCTCGTGGACAATGAGCAAGTGGTTCCGATAAGAAGATACGATGGGCTGTGATGGCACGCTTCCTCTTGAGATCGGACATAAAGGAGATAGGTTTGAACATCTCTTCATGTAGTTTCAGAACGTCGTCCATTTGTGATACATGAGGACCTGGAGGAATTAGCTGTATGGATGAGACTGCTTCAGCGCTAGTCGTATGTTTTAGCGCTGATGAAAGCAACTCGGTTAAAGTGCCATAAAATAAAGAGTTATATACTGTTAGGGGGCCCTTTACAGTGCCGGTCTTGAGTTCTCTGGCAAATGCCGATGAATCGCCAGTAAACACGAAACGAATGTGCATGAGATTATACTTTCCGTTCATGCTGCCTTTGGTTTATTCTTCTGGTCACAACTGAACTAATTTGTTACTAGGTTTGCAACACCTAATACATACTTGCATATGTATTAGTTCTTTGCAACATACAGTATTTAAATGCCGAGAAGGTCCGTAAGTGTGATGACGTCCAGAAGTGTTCCTAGACTCTTGTGACCAGCTCGGGTTGACTAAGTTGTGGTTCCTTCTGTTGTGGCGTTGTAATCTCGCTGAGTAACTTCGTTGAAGTTCTGCAGTAATTGGCTCGTCTCTCTAGTTGTACAGCAACAGATTGGTGTTACTGATGTTGCCAATGTTGGTGAAGCCAGTCCAAAAATCAGCGTATGTGAAAGGTAGGTGAGAGCACTTCCGAGATACGCACAGTACAAAGCAAAAGCGACAACTGAACTGTATGGTAAATTCACCGTGCTTAAATAGCCATGTCATAGAAATATATGGCTACTTGCACACTATTGGATAACGGCAAGTTTCCTTTTTTATCATTGGTGCAGCGTAAATCGAATTGAATTTAATTTACGCAAAATATCCGCAAATTCATTGTGTAGTTACAACCATATTAATTACAATTAAATTTGCAGTTCAAGAAATCTCAATTAAAACTGCTTGAAACTAACAGAGATTGTTGCTAAAATCACAGTTAAAAGAAGTATTGTGTAAAACCAGAATTAGACAATTTGACCTTAAAGAGAAAAATATTTGTAAAATTAAAATTCGGTGGGTTGTAACGCGGAGCCACATGTTACAATATACCTTAATAAAAAAAGAACACGTGGGGCAAGTGTCAAAAAATTTTTTTAATGTTTTTGTTTAAAATATGATGTTATTCCTAAATGTTTTCGTTTTAAATTAAATTTTAAGTTAAATGCTTATGGAATGTCTCTTAAGCATGACCTTTGTATAAATATTATAGAAAATTTGATTCGTGATTTAGTTAAAAGTAAAATTATTCTTATTAATGAGAAAACTAAATTAAGATCGCTGTTAACTTTTCATTTGCACGCTGATAATTTAAATGCATTGAGGATTTCAGTGATTAAGCCCGCAATAGAGAAATAAAAAAGTAATAATTAGACAAGATAAAAATCTAGCTGATTTCGGAATTTTTAGACCCGAAGAAAGTGATAATTTAATACTGACTAATAGAATAGTAAACCTATCAACAGCAAATGTTAAGAATGATCAATTTGAACTCTTTAACCGTGGTTTAAACACGATTATTCATAATAAAAGTCGGTTAGAAATGAAGTAATTACAAAGGCTGTCTAATAGACACAACTTCTTTCGGATAAGGATAGGGTGAATTTCAAATTAGACGTTGCCTCAATGGGTTTAAGACATCAAGAGGATAAAGTTAAGCCTAGGAATGAAATAAAACGTCTCCGAAATGAGTTAGTATCAAATAATGTTATGTGCCTAAAGGCGGATAAAGGAGGAGCTACAGCTCTGAAGAATTTATACAATTATAATAATAAAATGGTAGAACAATTAAGTAATGTTAATGTGTACACTATAATAACAAAAGATCCTACTGATAAGTTACAAGGGCAAGTAAAATTATTAATCAATAATATGATTGCTAGTGACGAATTGGATACTACGCATGGTAACACTCCCATTTAAAGAGATATAATTGAACCCAGAGTTTATGGTTTATTTAAAGTGCAAAGAATTATAGTGAATGTACAAGTTTTTGTGACATAGAATAAGAAAATACTCATATTTCTTAGAAAATACCTAGTTAAACTCATACCATTTGGTTTAAATTGTTAATAAATGAGTTCTAGATGAAAAGGCTTATATTAGAAAGCTTATATGTAGTATTTATTGACACTAATATACCGCTCATGAGACCCTGGATTGTTTTCGACGTTTCCTAGTAGATCACCCCTTAATTTTAGAAGGAAGCAAAAGTATGATTAGACACGTCATGGAGATTATGTTTATTTGTATTTCCTCTACTTATTTTAAATTTCGGAAAGAATTTTATGTATAAATTTGAGCTGTTCCAATGGGCCAACTTTTAACGGTCCCAATAGCAAAACCTTTATACATTATTTGGAAAACAATCTTTCGGATAAGACTCCACTGAAATTGAACATACGTTTCTTGGATGACATATCGATGATCTGGAACCATGGTGATAATGAAATAGTGAATTTCTTAAATTTAGATAATTGAATGATCGAACTCAAATTTACTTTAGAAAGGGAATATTAGCATTTTGAATGTCAAATTAATTAGAAATGGTCAGAAGGAAGGAAGAGATATTTATAGGAAGGATGCATATTCCGGATTCCTTTTTAATTTCAAGTCAAATCACCCGTATCGAATTAAAGGTTAGTATCTTAATGTCATTAACATTAGGAAACCTTTGGTGAACAGATATAAAGCATAGGATGCTCGAATTAGGTACACTGTCCAATATATTCAAGACTAATGGTTATCTTCTTTATTTAATGGATGCAACAACGATGGACGTTGTGAAGAAATTTAATCCTCGTTTGAGGTACATAAAAGCGAATAAGGAGAAGGAAGAGTGTAAGGTAATCGTATTACCGGACTCTATATTAAGTAAGAAAGTAAAATCATTAGCTTTAAAATACAGTATAAGGACCGTTTTAAAACAGTCCCTTACACCAGACACCATACTTCCTAACCAAAAATTAAAGGTTGAACCCTTAGAAACATCAGGAGTGTATAAAATACCTTGCAATGATTGTAGTCTTATGCATGTTGGTGGGTATATGCGCCAAATCAAAGTTAGAAGAGGTAAAAATAAAACTGCGTGTAAGTATAGACATATTGCTAAATCGGATCTTGCTCGTCATGTAGTAGAGACTGGGCATACTATCAACTGGGATGAATGCAAACGCATAGCAAAATGTAGTTGTTATAGGGTGACGAGATTAATTAGATTATCTATTGAAATTAAATATAGAGATAATATTATGAATAAAACAGCTGTTGAAAAATCGTTAGGTTCGATTTGGAATACCGCATTTGCTAATGGAAGGAAAAGGCGATTGCACGAAGTGGAAACTGAAGCTAGCTCCAGTAAAAGACTAAGAACATCGGATTAAGATTGAATAATTAGTGGGCTTATAATTCAAGTAATGACTAATCAATTATTAAGAATATCGTCTTTCTAAATTTCATCTCTAACATCTCGTTTGATTTTAAAACTCCTAGGTATTTGAACACTATTTTTGTGACTTGCACCACCACCCTACCTATTGAGATTATTCTAATAATACACCATTTAAAATTGACTACAGTTTCATTTAGATTTATTTACATGTGTATCAATTATATTTCAACTGAGTATTTTAGTTATGTATACGTATACACATGCTTATGCGTAGCGTGCGCCTATTTAATGTTATGAATCTTAACTAGTCTATCTTGAGAACAACATGAGTGGTTTGAATTGAATTTTAACATGTGCATTGGCCTTTCGGACTTCTACTTTTATCACACATGGCATGTTTTTATGATGAGTGTTTCTGAATTATTGGTCTCCCCCCCCCCACCAGAAAATGTTTTGGCAATCTCAGTTACGTCATTTAACATTGAGTGTATTAAACAAATAGTTAACGCATGCAAATGTTAAATTCTTATTCGGCCACTCTAGTCTCAATTAGTCAGATGAAAATAACAGTTACGGAAATACACACACGTGTGACACGCAAATACCTAGTGACAGATCATTCTGTAGTATAAATAATATGGATAGAGGAAATAACGCGCTTGCTTCATTAGTTCCACTTTTTAAACTTGTGAGGATGAACAGACTGATGAAGGCTACCAATAATGATAGCCAAAATATTTCACATAAAGAAAAACACTGGAACAATAATAGCTTTGTTAGTAAAAACGCAGTTCAGGTAATTTCACTTAATCCAGGTTCGCAAAAAAATCTTCATTCACGGCTTTAATATTCTCGGCGGGTAAATTCACATTTAACTCATCTCGCAGAATTTAATTTCACCATTTCTCATATTTCTGGAAAAGAGAATGTGGTGGCAGAGGCTCTCAGTAGACCAAATGAATCATACGTAGATATGATGATGTCGTAGTCAATCGTCGGTTCTGTTGCATCTTATAATGATTTTGTCCTGAAATAGATGGAGGCGCATGTTTTTATTCTTTAGTAGCTGTGTTGGCTAAAAATTCAGCATATACAAGCAAGAAGGTTAAAAGTACGTGATCACTTCGTGAAATCTCGAGGAGCCAACCCAGACCCTACGTTCCATTATAATTAAGGAATAAGTTAATTCAACAGCTGCATACATTTGGTCATCCTTCCTTTAAGACACCAATTAGGATGGTCACTAATACATAGGTATGGCGAAAGATGTCGAAAGGCATAAGTGCTAGGGTAAGGAAATTTGCCCGGTGTCAAACTTGTAAACTATGACAACACATTAAGACCAAATTGAAAACAATTAGTATTCCAGCGGGTCGTTTCATGCATATACAAACCGATAAAGTAGAAATAACAAAAATCTATCGTCAGAAGTAAATATTCTGGTTGGTTGATTCTTACAGTCGTCAGGTGAAGTAGAAATCATAAAAGATATGAAAGCTCAGGAAGTCTTACTTATGTTCTTGCATAATTGGATGTCGCGAGATTGTGTATCGGTAGGAGTAACTAGTGATCGTGGAAATCAATTTGTTTCTGAATTTTTATACGGCCAAGGAATGCCATTGGATTTAAAGCAAGACGCAAATGCGCATAAAATCCTAGAGGTATATGTATGGTTGAGAGGCCACACTGGCAATTGAAAGCTGCATTACAATGCACTGGAAGATATAATTAGATACATGATTTGCCTATAGTTTTGCTACCAATGCAAAACAGATACAGAGCACAGTTAGAATGACCAATGGCAGAGATTGTTCATGAAGAGCTATTTAGATAACCTAAAAATCTTATAATATACGCTCTAATTTATCTGGACTGGGCTTCTAGCTTGGTAGATTGGTTTGTAGGAGCACTGAGAGACAAAGTGTGTCGTTTAGCTCCAAGAAATACTAGATGTTAAAGTCCTAATTGCTATGTATCTTCAGATTTAAAGCTGGACTCACATGTATACATAACCAACGAGAACAGACAAAATTATCTGACCCCATTTTGCAAATTGTCATTCAAAGTCAACCGTATGATTGATAAAAACGCATTCATCAGTTTGAATTATACAGCAGAGTGTGTAGCATTGAATTGTTGTGTTCAACAATTTACTTGGATAGACGAGGAGACTGAGGAACGATACCAATCAAAGTATCAAGAGCCTGAGGCGAGATCAGACTCAAAACTATGTGAAAAAGAAGAAGAGCCAGAAAATGTGAAAAAGAAGTGAAGAGTAAATTCAAGAAAACCAACGAATGAGATCAAGACAATATGAAAGTTAAACTAAGCATCGAAGAACGATGGCTTTGTTATGTATGAAAATACATCTTAAACACGAGGGTAATTGAAAGTCAATTTACTTCCCATATAAAAATTATTGAATTTTATTCTTAGACATTTGTATTTACCGATGGCTTTATAAGCAATGTAATTATATTTTTAATTTTGATTATGATAATACTTTCCTCAGGTTAAATAAAATACAAGGATAATTGTGTTCAGCAACATAGCTTCGTGAGATTTTTATTTCCACATTCTGTATTATTAAATTGAAATGTTATGCAATATATCATCATGTTAGTCAGCACAACATATAATAAACTGCTAGTAAGGGCTCTCATTTTTGCATAATGTAACCCTCGAATTATGCCTTCAATTTTCCTATTATCTGGTCTGTGAATTTCGATGATGAATGTATAACTATTTATACGATCAATAATTGTACAAATGCGATGAATTTGAAGGACGATTTTTTACTTTATCGTAAAAGTTGTGTCAAAATTGATATGAAGTATGTAGTAATATTGCTTCTGAATAATCTGATGGTGATATATCGTACATCAAAACTAGCGTGATTAACTTATCTATATGTAACTAATTGCACATATTTATGTGATGTTATATTGTAGGAGGTTTTGTAGCTAATGTAAGAGGTTATGCTAGCCAGTTGTCTATTTAGTGCGAAATTAACTTCCTAAATAATATCTGGTAGCTGTTATTAGGATCCGCGTTCAGAATTAATCCATGTCCCTTTCCCGAGGGGTGATGTGAGAAAACTCATCCATTTTCATCCGTTTATTGCAAATGGGGTAGTTAATCATGAATCAATTCACAGTTAAACAAAACGGACCGTGCTCTAGACGGCAACAAAACGATATATTGTCAAAACAAGTAATTAGCAATTCACAGTTAAACAAAACGGACCGTGCTCTAGACGGCAACAAAACGAGATATTGTCAACAAAATTGAATTTCTTATACACAAGTAATTATCAATTCACAGTTAAATAAAACGGACCGTACTCTAGACAAAAACAAAATAGTATATTGTCCACACAATTGAATGTCTTATACACAAGTAATTATCAGGAACACAAACGTCTGAGTCGTGAGGACTTCATGTAAATACTTGAAAATATATAAGGATATAAATCCAGATTGATTAGCAATTAAGTTAATAGTCACTGGTAAATATTGTCACTGATAATTGATAGATAAAAATCGTGTAAAAACAGTCCTGAAAAAACATCACAAATAACTATTCTGTAGGGGTATTTTGCGGGGTTGCTATCTAGTTAATGATTCTATACCCGTCCTACATATCAGTGGTGGCTATTATTACCACCCTAGCACCTACATTGTCTCTGATCTTTTTCGTATGGTTGATGTGAGAAAACCGAAACTTGGTTTCATACTTATATTAGATATAATGTTGCAAATAGAAATATAATTCACAGTTAGTTAAAATTGAATATATGTTGGTCAGCTGCAAAAACAGATTTTTATGCAAAAATAGGTCATAAACACCATTCACAGTTAAACTGAATTGTCCGTCTTCTGGACGACAAAAGTTAAAATGATTTATGTTTACAAAGAAAATGTTTTAGGCACAATCAGTTGTTTGCGTACAAATGTCTGAATTGAACTGTATTTATACCATCGACTTAAAATACATGATGATATAAAAAAGTCATCGTTAAAAGTTCACTAAAAATGAGGGGGTAAGCCACGTAAAGACTTCAATGACAAAAACTCGATTGAAAATACATGATGACATGAATAGAATCAATGTTAAAAGTTATCACTAAAATTGAATATGTAAACCGTACAAAGACATCAATGATAAAAACTCCATTGAAAATACATGATGATATGGATTGAGTTGATGTTAATAGTCATCACTAAAATTGAATATGTAAACCGTATAAAGACTTCAATGATAAAAACTCACAAAAATATATAGTTCACTGCTTGCCATGGTTTTAATTCATGTCAATATATTAATCCATTATTCTATGTAGACAGTAAATCATTCACATAAATTACGAATAATCCAACTGAGCGAAATAAATCCGCAGTGACACAATAGTCCATCGAGTGATCCTCGCGGATCGCGCGCGGTTCTCTATATTTAATAAAAACCCTATTTATTACAAATAAAATTGCAGTTCAAGAAATATCGATTAAAATTGATTGAAACTAACAGAGATTGTTCCTAAAATCACAGTTAAGAGAAATATTGTATAAGAACAGATTTAGATTATCTGACCTTAAAGAGCACAATATCAAACATCGTTGGGTTGTAACACGGAGCCGCGTGTTACAATTCCACTGTTTGCTATGTTTTAAATGATTTAGTTATTATAATCCATTGAACAATAGAATTTGTGAATGTGATTGAGGAACATCTGATGTCCTGATGTGTGAAATCATATCTGAATGCAAAGAAAAACTATCGATCCACATATGCACTATAATCCACCGCAAGTTCCCAGTGTATTGCGCGCGAGAGTGTCAATTTTTATTAAACAAAACCCTATTAATTACAATTAAAATTGCAGTTCAAGAAATCTCAAATAAAACTGCTTGAAACTAACAGAGGTTGTTTCTAAAATCACAGTTAAAAGAGTCAGACTACTTGACCTTAAAGTAGTAGAGACCCTTAGGTCACTACCATAAGGGGGTCCCTTGGATGCCAGGCCCGGAAAATCCATATATTCGGAATGATCATCTATCTTGGAACACTTAAGTTCTCTGAACTATCTCTTGCTACAATCCTTAAGTCCACTAGCCAACTGCTCTGTATCCTCAGTATTTAATAAACCAGACATGATATTATTAAATTACTTGCAATTTATATATTATATTAAATAAGTAAGCTTACCCGGATACGCTGATATCCACAGGTTACTGAACCAGAATGATTGAGACCTTAAAACAAATATTTACGTTAAATACCCAAAGCAAATTTGTGGTTCTTTTCGCTGATAATTAAGAAGAACAAATCGACAAGAAGATTACAATGTTTTATTCACAAAGAGTCGGAGATGGAACCACGCAGTGTCCCGCTAGTGCAATTCAGCAACTCAGATCAAAACTCTCTCATTTTCCTTCGACAAGACAAGTCCAAAACTTCGACAATATGAACAAAAGAACTTCCAAAAAAATTTACAATATTTTTCAAAAATTACAA
>JAQBSW010007969.1:0-37078 GCA_029291075.1 Eudiplozoon nipponicum
ATTGTCCATACTCTCCTTCAATCATTCGCTTGTGAATATAGATTTCTTCTTTTGTTCCATCATGTTTATAACGACAAAACATAAAAAATCAAATCTTGCCTCTGTTCTCATTATACTTCATGCCAATATTTACATGTAAACATATATATTTTTGTTTGCAGATACATACATTTATATATATATATATATATATATATATATATATATATATATGACGGAGAAACATAATTTGGCACATAATTGAAACTATTATGTAGAGCGCGGATAACTTGCAATTACCAAAGCAATTTGGCCCCGGTTTGAACACTGGTCCCGGCAGTTTTTGGAAGTACTTGATGAAATATTAAAAGTGCTGCCATTATATTGTAATTCAATATCACTTGCTTAGATGATATTGTCTGTACAACCGTGAAACGTCGAGAGTGACTAGTTAATTTCTCTACTCTAATACCGATTGTGCATTGCACACTTGTTAAGGGAAGATTGAACATTAAAAAAATAGTTGTTATATAATCACAAGTTGCGTAAAGTGCGTGGCTTGGGTGGCTTAGACGATGATTTTCCCAATCTGTAGCACAGATAGCTTGTTTCGAACGTTTAGCGGCACGTTTAGTCTATGCTTGGTGAGGGCATAAAATCCTGGAATTAAATTTAAACTAAAAAGCACGTACACACACATACAATAATATATATGCTATATATATATATATATATATATATATATATATATATATATATATATATATATATATATATATATATATGGAGAGAGAGCCAAATGGTAGATTTTTTGCTTATATATATTTTCTAAATAAAAACTAAAAATTGCAACAGATAGGAAAGGCAATTCGTCTAGTAGACAGGTTGCTTTCTTATGGTTTACTCATTAGGTACTGTCGAGAATTTGACGCCGATGAGAATCGGACCAAGTCACATTTGCTTCAGAGTCTGTGAGTCAAATCACTGCGCGCCCCCTACCGCGTAATACACGGTTGGCGGAGTAGATGGATCTCCGTTTCCTAAGTAAATGTGCGCCAGTTCGAGTCCAGTTTGCGGCAAATTCTGCTCGGTACTTGAAGAATTACTGATACCGAATAAACCGGTTTACTGAATGAGTTGATTTGCCATCTGCTGCGATGCTCTGTTTATATTTAAAATGTATATATATAATCGAAATCCTTTCATTAGATGTAAAATAAATATATATTACTCGAGAGTGCGTTGTGTTTGTGGTATAATGAAAGATCGAGGGTTACTAATTAGATTTTCAAGCCTTAACAGCTTGCAAAGAGACAGAAGGAAAGGCTTAACCCAAAGATACGTCTACAGATGACTTCAAATTTTAGGTACTATTGAGCTCGCGTAACGCATTCCGTTTTGACAATCGTTTGCCAGTTTGCCAGTTTGCCATCGTGCTTTGATGAACTTCAAGATACGAGCCCAAATCCGACATACGAGCCCTATTTCCGGAGCGTCCCGCTAGTTGGCGCGCAGGGTCGAGCATCATCCTAGAGAATCTCTCGCTCACTCGCATATGTTTCCCTCTTGAATTGGGAGTGTATCTTGTGCGTTATACTCTTTTTTTGCTTGATTTTTTCGTGTTTACTGAACTTGTTTTGTGTTATCATGGGGCCGAAGAAAGTGAGTGCTAAGGACAATGGTGACAGGAAGAAGAGGATGATGTCGATAGAAATAAAACAAGAAATAATAGAAAACCATGAGCGTGGCGTAACGGTGATTGAACTCGCAAAGATTTATGACCATAGAACATCGAAAATTTGTACCATATTGAAGCTGAAGGATGCTATGAAGAGTACTACACCAGCAAAAGTAGCCTCATTCCTTTCCCCCTCCCTCCGCCTTGCCATTCACCTTCGTTAGCCGCACTCGTTTGTCTCCAAAGTAAGACTATTATTCTAAATATATACTTTATTTCTTTATTTTATATTTTGTTATGTATTTGTTAATTATATATGATTGGTTGTTATTTAAAAAAAATATCTTTATTCATAATTTACAATATGTTGGGGATTTTTCATTGGTCCCGAACGGATTAAATCGGATTCAGTTATTCTAAATGGGAGAAACTCGTTTAAGATACGAGAGCTCGGTTCTGGAACGAATTAAACTTGTATCTGGAGGTACCGTTGTATTTATGCCAAAAAAATTATTATGCTTTCCTGCATATTATATTTTGCCAAGCATTGCTTATTTTATTTTCTGTTGTGTTCCAAATTTGCGTTTAGGAAAAACTTGAAAATGTGAAACCCGAAAGATTTCACAAGCAAACATGGCTCCTCCATTAAGGTATAAATTCGGACTTTGGATACGATGATGAGTATGATTTCATGCTCATTGATCCTCATACGCATTTCCATAAAAGTAGGTACTTCACGCCTTTTCCTTCTCCTCAGTTTGAGAAAAGTGAATATGTAGCTCAAACAGAGTACAGATACTGTCAGGCCCACTACAGCACAGGAAAATAGTCTTTAAATCGAAATCTATTTATTCTATGATGTGTGAGAAATGGAACACATAACATATCAGGTATTGTCAACGATTCGTTAAAATTATATGTGACCCTTAATAGAATTTAAACTAAACCTCATAACGGCGGTGATATTGTTCGTGCACAAATTTGTGTTTATTTTGTTTTGCAGGTTACTTTTCGTGGATTATGAATGCGTTTCAGCAACGCACGCATAGGTAAATACATGATTTATTTCCACGGAATTTTCTTTAAGCTTTATTCTTGCCTCTGAGTTTTGACAAAATAAGCTAGGTAAGCTAATCATAGGGTGTTCATTCTCTTATGTCTAAGGGATTTTAAAAAATAATATGAATGTTAATTTCTAAATAAAATTGAAATAGTTTGCAATTTATTGTTTACTATCGTTTTACACGTGATTGCCAATCTGACATTTCTAAACCGTACAGTTTGCATAATTGGGCTAAACACCAATCTTGAGCAACCCAACAAATCAAAATTAAATTTATCTACATGCCAACATGACTAGATCAAGCTCAGAGTTGGACGTCAAACTGACAAGCATGGAACAAACTGTAATGCAATGTAGGTTAACCAAAATGTTATCTGTGGCTCACTTACCTAGAAGTCGCACATGTTATGCTGATTGGTAATGTTGGCTGCAAACTTTTCGTGTTGCCATGTTCACTTAAGTTTTGTATTTTTCACCATATATACACAAGTCATAAGGTTGAAAGATCGTACGTTGTGTGAGTGTTGATAAGATAATTTAAACTAAGTTTGAATACCAGATGTAAACTCAAACTCACTTTTATACATCCATTCGCACAACAGTACAGTTAGCTGACAATTATGAAACGGTATTTGCCAAAGAACAAGGCAATTTCCACAATTTTTGTTGGCTTGAATAAATTTACTTTTACTGTTCACACAAAAATATATTATCTCAGAGAAATATATCAATAATTGTAGTTATGATATGGGTATTGGTAAACAAGTTTTCACATTGTTGTAAGCATACATTGGTCCACACACCAATGTATAACTTAATTTTTGAGACATTATTCTAAAATAGTTTAACTCATATTTTGCCCACAACGTGAAATTATGCTGAGCTATATGCGTGGATTGAAGAATTTGGCTAAGATTTGTTATTTGTGTAAAATTTCTAAACGCTGCCTCCAACTTTAATTATTTAACCTGCATATTATAAAACTTTAATCATTTATATAATAAAATAAATGAATTCAAACTGAGAAATGTAAAACGTTAATTGAAACAGATAATACATATATACATATATATGCATACATATATATGCGTGTATATATATATATATATATATATATATATATATATATATAATTATTTTATATTTTTCCATATAATGGTCCTCAAAGGAATAGGATCTATCGTTCTCACAATATTGAAAAAAATATAAAAATTCATCTTTGATGTTGTAATGAAGTGGTATACATTTTGTGTGCATAAATAAAGAAACGAATTTTTATAGAGAATTGCACAAATTATTATAAACCTATCAGGAGAGTGCGTGTGCTTGTATACACGTGGACAATATTGTCATCGAAAAACATGTTTCGTCATATATTTATGTTTAAATACGAAAATCCACGACAGATTCATAAATTATTATTATATCAGCATTCCCATCGACATGCTTAATCTCCTACTCTCTCACTCACAAACAGACACACAAAATCGTACAATTTATAATGCACAAATAAACGAAAAAAGCAGGCTTTAATATGTTATAATCACCAAACTACAGTCAAATATAAATAAAGTCCCTATTTTGTTCATCCTTGTTTAAAGGCGAAGGCAGTAATTAAGCTTCGATATGTTGTCGGTATAAACAAAACATTCCGCAATTCGTCAAAATGACCGGTTTTTTCTTATGAAACTCCCAACAGTAGTTGACAGAATTGTATATGCTAAGACTTGTAGACGTGTCATTCGATTTAGAGTCACCTAAACTCATCTTCATCCACCGCGAAGAAGCACATTTCACACAATTATATGACTAGGAGAAGCGTGATTAACTTTTATGTTAATGGTATGCATCGTGAGTAAAATATACACTTTGCTAATGAGCAAGAATACAATTCATCAACTATAGCGATTTCGTCCATTTTGGGAAATCTTCTGTAATTATCAAATTTACTACGCCAGGATTTGAATCCAAGGCATCTGATTCAATCTACTAACTCATCGCTTATGTAAACAAAAGCGCGCATTGCATGTAATTTTCAGTTTTATACCAACTTTTATGTTTTAGTCAATCATTTCTTCAAGTCTATCTAATTGAATAAGGATTTAGAACTTGAGTTTGAACAAACCCTTCCACATTTCTCATTATAAGACAGAGATAATGCCACCTGAAAAAGGTATATCCATTTGATTTATAATGGCTGGATTATATTATAGAGTATATCGATGCGTCAAATTTTGGAGTGTACGTGAAGAGATCCTAATAAGGACGAAACCGGCCTACCGGATGAATTGCCTATTCCGCTTAACGTGACTCTTGGTGTATCTCCAACAAATTCATATATAGTGGGATTGAGGTTAATTTCAAGCTAACCAACCTGATTTGGATTATTCAATAGACAAATTTCGTTGTTATACGTAGGTACATACCTTCGATTTAAACCTATAGAATTAGATTTAATGCCTCACAACACTTCGTTATCCCCACCGAACGCGTATATTAGACGCTACTTTCAGTCATGTCACAATTAATATAATTTAAAAATAAATTTTCTTTATTTTGTCATTCTAAAAAGAACAAGTATTGCTCTACTATTTACAGGAATGACACCAATGCGTGTAGTGAATTGGTTCTGAAGTTATATAACCGAAAACATCGTATGAAGTCAACTCAACTTCTGCTTGTATACTTATTCGTATAGGAGATTGTACCGTTCAATTTTCTAACATATCTGGATGAAATATAGATTTGATTTTTGGCATTGGACTGTCTCCTACTATTCTTCTCGTTAGCTTGTTAATAATACGTAAGATGCTATCTGATCCCTGCAACGAAGAATATATAAATAATTATAATGAATGATTTCTATATGTGGACCCTATTAAGTAACGTTTTCTAAATGAATTTCAATTATATGTCAGCTTTGTGGTAGTTATGGAAAGTAATGATTTGTGGTGTCTAAGAATAAAACGGGTCTAATTGAAAAAAATGTTTCTGCTATTTCATATAATGTTTCATTTTCAATCTAATGTGCATAGTTGCTTTTCTAGGTGACTTCTGTCATGAAACCTTTATGTGAATCATTACATAATTTTGTCAGCCATGGATTGAACAAAATTGACGTCTAGCGAACTCTGATTTCAAATCTTTATTCACGTTAAACTTCTCATATGGGTTTTACTATGCAGAATTTTAAATTAATCAATCGCATGTATGCCGTTTAGTCAGACGATTACACCAAGAGCAAAGTAAATATATCAGAATACTATGAATAATTGATCTGCTTGATGAGTACTTAAACCGACGTGATACGAGCCAGAGATTGCCTATTCCGATTCTTTAGCAATTTATTTAAATCCTACATAGGCTGTCTACGTAAATATCCTTAATTAACATCTCCGTGCAGGATTAAATTAGTTAAATTTCCGCAAAGAGGAGAAAGGGATGCGTATTTTGAGGCTGTTAAAATAAATTTTATAATATATTTCTGCAATCTGGTCATAGGCCCAGAAAGGGATAAGTTGTAAGGGGTTTAAACACAGAATTTTTTCACATTGATTATTTAAATAATGTTTGTTGAGCTGAGTCTAACAATAATCCGATTTCATGTATGAGGTCGCGCGGCATAGAAAAATTACAGTCAAACGTATTTACTGATGCCTTGCAAACGTCTGCGGTGATTATTAGAACACGATTGTAAACTGGTGTAGAAAGATTCAAACTTCAAATAGTATCGAAATAACGTTCAAACAGATCTGCGTCTCTCATCGATTAACGTGGGCTAAATCCAGTTGGAAATACCAGAAAGTACTTCGTGAAACAATTTTGTTAATTAATAGTAAACAGAGATTGAAATAAGTTTTTAAAAAAAATATTTGTTATAATACAGTTGGATGTGTTATTTTCGTGCGGGATTTCAAGTCCACCCATAGGAAGGCGTATTAATTGCAACCAAAGGTTGGTGCCTTGGAGTAGCATGACTTTTATTGAATAAATGCTAGTTTGATTTTTAAACTTGTTGTGTAGTAAATTGGTACGCTAACAGGTGAATGATTTAAAATATGTGGGCATATATTAATGTGTGGTCGTTGTCAGTATAACCTCTGGATTACCGTCTCTAGCAAAGGCAATTTGTCCAGTAGACTGGGTTTGTCCTCAATGTAATCTTTTGAAGAAATCTCAAGAATTTCCCACGGTCGTCATAAGAGCTGAGGCATTCTTGCTTTAGAGTCTGTGATTCTAAACACTGCACCACCTCTGATGCGTACTATACACAAGTGTAACTCATACATCGACATGATTTTTGTCTTGTCTTTCTTTCAGGTGGTACTAATTTGGCATCTTTGAGGAGCCAATATCCCAACTTGTCACCATGCCAGTTGGGGAATTTAAATTGCATTAAAATTGACTTTGCACTGACAACGAATTCAAAATCAAACCAATTCTATCAGATTTTATTTCAATGTAACTTTTCAAAGTGGCAGACTGGCACTTCGAGACTTAAGAGATTCCAGATTGATCCTAAACCAAAAAAGGTTAAGCATATACATAAGTTTGTGTATTATTTAAACTTGCGTACTGTATGCGGCAAGCGTGACGTATTGGTTTGGGATGTAGACCCAGAAGCATGTGTAACTTGGTTAAATTCCCGTCCGCGACAACTAACGGACAGGGTTTGAATAATTCCCATTTTGGATGTATCTGTTCAATAAAATGAATTGTCTTTGCTACCTGGTTTAATGTTGAGTTCATACTGACAACAAATATCTGATTAATATCGTGCCATCAGAAATATTTCCACCTCATGCTAAGCGTATTTTATACTGTCTAGATAATTATATATATATATATATATATATATATATATATATATATATATATATATATATATATATAGTCTGTATAAAATAAGCTATGCATGAAGTAGCAAATGCAATACGTCATGTAGACGAGTTTAATTCACACTTGATCTCATCATTATTATGCCATCTCATTATATGCCGCAAACTGGGCACCAACTAAAAAAAATAGTTATCGTGTCTTATGCTCGTCTTCGTTTGCTTTACCACTGTCGCACACCACACACAGGTTTCTAGCATATGCCAACATGTGCTTTTGATTAGCATTTCCTTCAGGTGGAGCCTACTGGAATTATTTGGAAACCTAAATTTCTGACTAGCCACATCTGGTCAGCGGTACAATTGGCATAGTGAATAGAGCATCAAACTCAAAAGCAAATTTGACCGGTTCGGGTCCCATCCACGGTAAATTACATAAACGATATTTAAAGACTTCTCAGGAGGAACAAAACCGGTCCAGCGGATTAACGTTGATTTACATAGATATAGATATATATATACATATATATATATATATATATATATATATATATATATATATATATATTTATTCTTTTTAAATGCGAGCTTAAATAAAATTTATTTTACCCTACCTGTGTGCAAAAACAAAATGTAATTTTATCAGATATAAGAAATATTTCTTTCGCATTTTTTTCCCTCTAATATCTACTAATGAACATATCTTTATATATAAATTGGAAAGCAAAATAAGATAGAAATATGTGAGCAAAGAGAGTGTGAAAAATAGAAACCAATCAAATTGCGTGCGTCACATCCAGTTCGAGCTCAATGCTTGTACATGCTTCTTCTGCTTACATAAATCCGGCTGCAATTTGTTTATCCATAAGGCTTCGTATGTGGCTAGCTCCCTTTTGTTTTTTCAATTAGTAATTACTTTGAATGCTACGTCTGGAGAACATACGTGCGATGTTTCGATGATGTGTTGCGCAATGGCAGACGTGTATTCACCATTTGATTTAAAACAGGTGTTTCAGTTACAATGTTCTCTAATTCGAGTAATTAACCGTCTGGTCGATCGGCCTACGTAAGTTGAACGACAACTTGCGCATGTATATTGGTTAATAATATTTAATATCGACATTAACGGCTGTTTCTCTTTGATTGCTGGTAAAGGCAAGTGTGTTACCCTAAATAACACTCGTAGTTTAGCTACATTAAATGTGCATGTTAATGCTGCTGCAACTTTCTTTTGTGCCATTCGAGAAGCTGCATCCCCTTCAATGGGATGTTTAGGTAGACTGTTTTTTTTCTGGCCCGTTAATGTCGATATCATATATTATTTACCAATATACATGCCCAAGTTGTCGATCAACTTACGTAGGCTGATAGACCAGACGGTTAATTACTCGAATGAGAGAACATTGCAACTTAATCGCCTGTTTTAAATAAAATGGTGAATACACATTTGCTATTGCGCAACACATCATCGAAACATCGCACGTATGTTCACCAGACCTAGCATTCAAAGTAATTACTAAATGCAAAAACAAAAGGGAGCTGGCCACATACGAGGCCTTATGGATAAACAAATTGCAGCCGGATTTATGTAAGCAGAAGAAGCACGTACAAGCATTGAGCTTGAACTGGATGTGACGCACGCAATTTGATTGGTTTCTGCTTTTCACACTCACTCTATGTTCACATATTTCTATCTTGTTTTGCTTTCCAATTTATATATAAAGATAAGTTCATTAGTAGATATTTGAGAAAACAATGCGAAAGAAATATTTCTTATATCTGATAAAATATCATTTGTTCAACATTCAACTTTATTAACGGTCATTTTGTTAAGATAACATAGAGTTCACTTTTGGATAGTCATTTATTTTTCCTAAACGAACATTTCTGCTAGCTTTTGGTAACACGCACACGCGTGCGTGTTTCTTGATGTTTGTCCTAGTGGTTTTGCATGAGTCATTAATTCGTGCATATATTGTGTTGACCAATCACAGGCACACGAAAAAAACAATAATTCTGCATGCTGAATTTACAAAACTATTGCCGTATAACACATACACATGCACATATACAAACAAACATAAACGAAATTTTTGATTTTGTATTGGCTTCGTAATATTTTGTTATACAGATGTTATCTGAACAAACGTCATTTTATCATCACACCTCTGTATATTATTATTGCTCTATGGTGCCTTTTTAATATTAAGCGTAAACGATACTTTCTTCGTTGACATTAAGGAAACATTTGCATCAGTATGCGTATAATATTGTCCGTTTGAAGATTTTATTTAAAGTAGACAATAAGGACAAAAGGAATGTATATAAATAAACTTTAATATGCTGGTAATCCACAAAAACAAAAAGACCTGGCCACTTGTCAGGAATTTTCCAGATTTCATTCTTAGAATATATACTCTTTCTCTGTGCAATACTTATGGATTTAGTGAATATGTTTTTTGTCTTGATAAATAATCTTCCAATAAGCGTATTGTTAATATTTTGTGAAGTTTACATTCAATTCAATTTCACATGATAAAATTTAAGCAGTACTATAACTGTACTTTAAACTGAATCTCATTCATAAATATGTATATTATGTATTGTTCTAGATAATAAGTGAACTGTCATTAATAATATAACAATTAATGAAAATGTAATTTTCACGTTTTATTTAATCTGGTCAGATTTGCTACTTAAAATACACTTAGTGTATAAATAATTAATAGATCTAGTGTGCTGTAGTTTTACAGACACACAATAACATCGGACCATATTTAAAATAGTTAAAATTACAGCGCTTTTTTAGTGAGGATTAAAACTATTTTTTGAAATGCGAACTTTAATAAAATTAATTGTACCCTTCCTGTGTGCAAAAACAAAAAGAAATTTTATCAGATATAAGAAAATTTTCTTTCTCATGGTTTTCTCAAATATCTACTCATGAACATATCTTTATATATAAATTGGAAAGCAAAACAAGATAGAAATATGTGAACATAGAGAGAGTGTGAAAAAACGGAAACCAATCAATTGCGTGCGTCACATCCAGTTCAAGCTCAATGCTTGAATATGCTTCTTCTGCTTGCATAAGTCCGGCTGAAAATTTTATCCATAAGGCTTCGTATGTTGCTTGCTCCCTTTTGTTGTTGCATTTAGTAATTATTTTGAATGTTTCGTCTGGAGAACATACGTGCGATGTTTCGATGATGTGTTTTGCGCAATTGTAGATGTGTATTTACCATTTGATTTAAAACAGGTGAATAAGATAACATTGTAACTTAAACGCCTGTTTAAAATCAAATGGTGAATACACGTCTGTAATTGCGCAACACATCGTTAAAACATCACACGTACGTTCTCTAGACGTAACATTTAAAACAATTACTAAATGCAATAGCAAAAGGGAGCTAGCCAAATATGAAGCCTTACGGATAAACAAATTGCACGCAAATGTTTGGTTTCCTTTTTTTCACACTCTCTCTATGTTTACAAATTTCTATCATGTTTTTGTTTTCAAGTTATATATTAAGATATGTTCATTAGTAGATAATTCAGTAGATAATGAGAGAGAAATGTTTCTTGTAGCTGATAAACGTTTTTTTTGTTTTTGCACATAGGAAAGGTACAATGAATTAAATGTTTTATTTTTCAGTAGAATAATTCATTAATTCTATACATATTATATATTATATATTGTGAGAAGCTTATTTCTTCATGTCGCAGCTTGTAACACGTTAGGCTATACAACTAGTTCAGTAAGCAGTTATGACACACTAACTAGTATATTAGACACAATACCAGAAATAATCCATAGCCGCGTCATGAAGGATTCGTCCTGCCATCGCTTCGCCTGTACTTTCCACGTCAAACTCTTACACGAATTTACGCTCTCTGGCTCTCATCAGCCTTTTTGCATGGTCCCTGATACTCATCGCATCGTCGGTATCACAGTATACACGGATCACCACCCAGAAAACCAGAAATTTGTCCGCCTTCGGAAAGGAGTCCAACGATGTGAACTTATTCGATGTGGTGCACAAATTATCGTATTAAGTTGCAGGATTCAAGAAATTTTATGAAAAAATGTAGAGACGGTAACACGTGTGAATTTGTTCTCTGTTCTACAGGTAGCTCACTCAAATAATCAAAGCTTAAAGCCACAGGCAGAAAATTATTATTCTCAATTACACGAGATCCAGACTAAGGAACATACAACCAGAGAAATCAGAGCATGGTGATGTGGATTTGCAGATCGATTGGATGGTTTCGAGCTATATAATGAGGAAGTGATTGAAGGAGACTTGGCCAAGAATATTTGGTTTCCCACCAGACTGTCGGTGCGTGGTAATTAACCAATATCATAATCATGAGTCATTCCGGTGTGGACAGTGCATGTCCGATTATTGCCACAAGAACGTTTATTCCGGCCAACCATTAAACAAAATAAATATTTTCGAAATAAAAATTCTAAATTTGGCTGTGTTGTGCTGTCTAACGCTCGTTTCAGATTTATTCACGCTGACATAATTCCTTTTTCTGAAATGCACATCTTACGATTTTGCATTGTCATAATTTATCAGCATACAAATCTGGCTCAAAATAACACCGCTTACTAGTTACGATGCAGAAACTATCACATACGCATTTTTTTATAAACTGAGTGACAAGATGAAGTGTTCCAGATGCTGTCGATACTGATCAGTTTGCCAACATTTAAAATCGATAATCAATTAGAATTATTGTATTAATTTTCAGTTATATACCAAAAGCCAATTCATCAAGTAGACCAGTTTCGTCCCTATTGAGAACTCATCACGTACTGTCCAGAATTTGCCGCGGACAGGGCTCGAGCCTGGGCACGTTCGCTTTGGAATCTGGTGCTCCAAACACTAAGCAAACCTGCCGCACGCAACGCAATTTTGAGCTATATATTAACCAATGTTTTCTGGTTAGAATTTCCTTATTAGACCTAAATTTCCAACCATCCACCTCAATTCTGTCATTATAGTACGGACATCGCACTACCTGGGGATGTGCTATTAAATTGCATTTTTATGTAATTTAACGAACATTGTATGCGTGGGCAGTGATGACAATTATTTAAATCAAGGTTGCGATCTTGATGTAAACACCAGTTCCATTATATACATACATTTATCAGTATAAACTAAGCATTGTTTAATTTAAGAAAGGTTATTCATCGCGTAGATCGGTTTAATCCTTATTGGAAACATCACTTTTCCTCTTCAAGAATATTACACTTTTGCAGTATATGAAACTCATTTTACGTCCATAATATTAATCAGCTGTGTTTAGCCAATTTGTTAAAATACGAAATTATTTGCTAAAGTTTTGAGGAATAATTGTCATACGTGTTTTTGATGCTTCACAAGTTCGATCAATTAGTTTAGATAAGGCGTAGTAAAGACGAATAGCTAATATCTTAAATGAATTATCGTATTACATCGAGCCGATTCATGGTTTGAAAAACTGTACGACTGAACGTTTACCACCCAAATATTACGCAATGTGTGCCATACCCCAAAGAACAAATGAATTATTTTTTCATCTAATGAAGTAACGAATATTTTTTTTCCATTAAGTAATTTTGACTTTGGGTATTGTTTCAGCTAAACAAATCGCAACTTCGCATAAGAAATAACAGTAAAATGAGAAATCGATTATATTGTAATTATTAATTTTAAAAAAAGCAATTACTAATTGGTATCTTAGTCGTTAACATAACATTTATTGCCTTCTTAAAAACAACATTCTTAGTACGAATATGAGGTATTTTTAAATTCGGCTAAATTCTAACAAGAGCAAAATATCTGTCACAAATTTGTGAATATATTACTTGTGGTGTCCTGATTATTCCTTATTAATTAAGCGATGAAAATATGGTTTACTAAGCGCACATTTAATTCGGACACGTGAAGGTACTCTATTTGGACTCAGTAAAAAATAAAATCATATCATAGTAAAGGAATATTGAATTTGTTTTAAAAAAATGAGAAATAGCGAACTTTGCAATAATAACTGAAAAAAATATTTTGGCAAATGATCTATACAAAATTAACAAAGCTGCGCGGTAATGATAACAATTAATTAAAAGAAGGTTACGATCCTGATATAAAAACCTTTCCCATTATGTACATTGTATTATTAGTAAAAACTTTGTATTGTCCAATGTAGAAAAGGCAATCCATCCAGTAGACCAGTTTCGTACTAATTGAGAACTCATCACGTACTGTCCAGAATTTTTCACAGACAAGGCTTGAATCGAGGCACGTCTTCTTCGGAATTGTTGCTCTAACCATACATACAATAATCAGTTACAAACAAACTAAGGGTTCTTGGTTAGCATTGAGTTTAGGTGGAGCCTATATGGAATCTATTAAGACCTGAAGTTCTAACCAACTTACCCCAATCTGTAATTATGTTCATGACTGCATAGAAATTGTGCTGCCGACATTCTCATTCAAGTTCAATGTATTCGAGACTACTATAGGTGAAAGCCGTATATCTAATTTTGCTTTCCATATATATATATGCAATGTGGTTTGATCCTCGCTAGTCAGTTTGATGTCGTACTGTGAAGATGCTCATAGAAGTTCGAAACGCGTCAGTGCGTGCCACTGGCAGTAGTTTTGTTATGTTGTTCGACGACTGGTTAAATACAATGCGACTGGTGTTTACTTAAAGCTCGCAAACTTGATTTAAAGAATTATTAATCTGACACCACGGTGCATGGTGAAATTGTATTGAAATTCATATTTACATCATTAAATGAGCATTGTTTGATAACATTTATATAATTAATTGACGAAACTGGTCTACTGGAAAAATTACCTTTTCTACTCTATACAATGCTTAGTCTACACTGATAAATGAATCACTTAATGGGCCAAGTGTTTATATTATTATCTAGATTGTTTATTTCTGTGCAGGTATCTTTAAGCGTGTCTTCGTAACGAGTAGCAGACGTGGGCATACGATATGCACTTTTATTTGTACAATACATCGTTCTTACTTAATATCGAGGTGCGCGACGTGTACTAACTGGCCCCGCCGCTCTGAAAGCGTCCGTACGACGTATACAATGCCCTGTCGCGCCCTTACGGCGTTCTGCGATGAATGTAGCCCTTTCTTACAACCATACTTACTTACATTCTTCGCGACACTGCTCTGTCAGATATTACGTCTGGAATGTGTGAAAAAGTAACGCTTTAAGTTTTTCCCCAATTCTCAGCACAAAGAACGTGTCATAACAAGAATGGCAGGTTTTTGCACGAAATTCTACAATATTTCATGAAATTCTCTTCAAAGACTAAAGCAGACACGTGCCGATTTACGTTCAAATATCCTTTTTCAGTATACAATAATTCTTGTTACTCTGAGTGGCAGAAATTGCGCTAGTCTGTGCATAAATTATTTCTTTATTTTTATTTACAAGAAAACAAATTACAGATGGACGTAAAGACATTAATAAACATGGTGAGACGGAATAAGAAAAAAACACAGTTTTGTTTAAATAAACAAATATTTAATTAATTTCGTGTGAGGTCAAATTACCCTCAATATTGTCTAATGTATGCATACTATACTCTTCGATTAATAAATTCCAGCTTGCGTTGCATTTTATAATTACTATAGTTCAGATACAACGTTAGACAGCTCGTCAAAATGACCTTCCAATCGCCTTCTTCTTACAGTTTAATCAAGCACTTTTAGGTTGAATTGACAAACTGAATGAAATAAAAAAGCATGGAGGGTTATTTGTGGAAAACAAATTAATGCAACTAACATTTTTATCGATTTTAGGAGATAACTTTGACAAAGTTTTTACATGTGGCATATGCGGTTCTGTTAGGAAAAATAAACACACGAATACCGCATTTTATCCTCTTATGACTGGCGCAACCACAAGCTGGTGGCACTCGTTAAATTTCGAAGTCTGGCAGGCAAAGCAACATGTTGTTTTGTGTCTTTTCAGTAATGACATATTGTGGATTGTTAGTTGGAACTTTATGTCTAAATGGATGCCTCATGAGCTCCACCCAAAAGAAAAATAGACTACCCAAGTTACATTAATTAGTATGTAACTGAAAATTGTTTGTAGTTTATTGTGCGGCAGTTTTTAGGGCACCAGATTCTAAAGCAGACATACCCAGATTCGAGCTCTGTCCACGGCAAATTCTGGCCAGTACACGACGAGTTCCCAATACGCACGAAACCATTCAACTGGATAAATTGCCATTTCTACACTACACAATTCTTAGTTTATACTGACATATTTTAGTAATTGATGGGTAAGGTGCTTATATCAAGATCGCAACCTTGATTATAATAAAAGAAACACATTGTTTGAAAATTACAATAATGGCTGACGAGAGCTATATGTTATTGCAGATTTATCTAAATCCGATCAGCTCTAATCAATATTAATGAATGTTTGGTTACGTAAACTGAGAAATACTTTTGTACTGAACTGTAGTTTTTTTATGTAAGCGTGTTTGTAACGCATAGTTAAAACAATAATTTTTATTTCGCCTGATCTGGAAACGACCGAATTTTCTACTACGTTAATTAAGCAAAGAAGAGTGAAATAAGTTTGTTTACATTCATTCGTTATACCACAAAACACAAGACGCGAGAACGCTCATGAATATACCTCTTTCATACACACGTAAGCATATAATTTAATAGTCCACCTCCAATTCATGCAAAGTTTCACTTGTCCGCTCAGCTGAGGGTCTAGGATTATGGAATTAACAGCTTATAAGAAATGCGTCTCATTTTCAATTTAAGCTTTAAAAACACCAAGAAATGGGTCGTAGTTTAATTGTGCATTTTGTCAATAAATTGTGTCTTTTTCAGAAAAGGTCACTCGGCCACCATTTGTGTTTGGTTTACAATGCTTCTCGAATTACTGCTTAAGTATGTGGACATTCTGGTTATATCACGTGCTTAGCAGCTATTAAATGTGTTCAAATGCATAATATTGAATTATTTGATTTCAGGACGCCTTCACATTAGATTGCCGTTTAGCAGGGTCTCATTGAAAATAAATATCAGTTTCGTATTTAACATCCGAGTAATCAATGCTTTTTTTCAATCCTAAAATTTTATCTCAAATAATTTGACCCATTTAAAAGTTGGAATAACGTGGGTTTGGCAGGGCTGCGAAGCAATTTGGTCATTTCGTTTTACATCATATTTGCTTCATAAATCTATTTGGAAATCCAATTTATAATGATGGTGATTGGAACACTGAAAAACATATTGGCTTTAGAATGTAGGAAAAATTGTTTATAAACACTCACTTTTTTGGTAGTTGGACAAGTCTTTGGTAGCGGATGCACTATCCTGGCCAATACTACTTTCCGAATAAATTCTTTTACTTACTACCATATTTCTGTTTAGATATCTGTACGTCAGGATAGCAGATGTGATAGACTGAGGGTTTTGCGCTTGAAAGTTAACGGAATATAATGGTTTGTCTATTTAAATTTGCACAAACGTCATAACGTTCCGCGTCTTCAATAATTTTTCTAGATACGTAATCGAAATACCTTAGATACGTATGTCAGCATGGCGTTTGCATTTTTAATATCTCCAGATCCTATTTCAACGTCTCAGAATTTCTACTTGCCTGTGATGTTTTTATCCGTTAACGACTTAATACCTATATTTTATTTCCCATGTAAATAGTGAACTGCGAAACTGATGTTTCAAATATCAAGAAAATTACCATTTGGCGCTTTATGCAGAAGTCGGAGCATACTTAAAGTGCTCCAGCATTTCTTTTCCAAGAAGCCAATCAGTTTGAATTTCTCACAAAATTAAGAAAATCTTATTTGCCTGCACTCATTTCTTTTGTAGGAACAGATAGCCTGGAAAGAGATGAAACCCATCAAGTTTGTGTGCTATCATTGGATGCCACTTTGCGAAAATAAAATTTTCATTCTTTTGACAAGAAAATTGCCCACCATAATGCTTAAGTAATCTTTTTATTATAAACAATCCTCTCCTGACAGGATTCGTTATTAATTTTAGAAGGCAAAATCGATTGCTTTGCAAAACGAGGCTCCTATTTATGGAAATGGATTTGTATCACTGGCATGGAATCATATATCAGCAGAAACGCAGTTTGAGATGAAGTTAATTACTGTCGTCGTAAAGCGCCTCTTTGTAGGCATAACTAGTGACAATATTATCGATTTCGATTGGAAATTAATTAATATTTGCCAACCGTTATTACCTGTACCTGCGAATCATCTTGAATTTCGTCTAAACAAATGCAGAAACGGTGTCCAACATAAGTTCAATGTCGCATATTTTACGAAAATCGATTGATTGAAGTTAAGCTGCCAGTTATTGTGTTTACCGGCAGATGTTTACCTCTTCTTTAAATCAAGTTTGCGAGCTTGAAGTAAAGAACAATCCCATTGTTTTTAACCAGTCGTCGAACAACATAACAAAACTACCGCCAGCCGCATCGCACTGACGCGTTTCGACCTTCCATGATCATCATCAGAGTACGACGGCAAGCTGACTAGCGAGGATCAAACCGCATTGAATATATAGGACAATCAAATTTAGATATGCGGCTCTCACCTCTAGCAGTCTCGCATACATTGAACATGACTGGAAATGTCGGCTGCACAATTTCTATACAGTCACGAACATTAACTGTTTGCAGCTTTCGCCACATATGCATATATAGTTAATACAATTTAACAATAATTGTATTGTTTACCTCTTCTGTTGGAATTTATTTTAACTACCACTGCATATTAACAACTGTTGTCATACACATCTAATACTTTTTGGTGACAAACGCGGCATTATTAATAAATAAATATAAATTAAGGAACTGCTTAACGTTTTAAAATGCGTTTAAGATCATTTGCGGTTTGCATTCTTGCGCTGAAGCTCTTATTATAACGTTTTGTTCCGCCATGACGAGTTGTGATTAAACTATGTGGCTGGTAGCCTAAAAAAGTTAAATTCGTCTTAACCTGACATGGACTTGGCGATATTTAAATAAACACATCGAAGGCCAAATTTTACAAAAAAGAAATTGGACGTACTTTTCATCCTACAGAACAAAACACCTCTGTACGTAGGTATTTCGATACGTAGTGCTGTCTCTGTTTCAAGCAAACATTTTAGCGAACGTGTATTGTTAAAAATTTATCAAAGCATATATAACGTATGGTTAACTACAACGAACTTTATGTCAATTTGCCATTGTAACAGTTCGCACTATCCAACATATTGTGCAGATGGAATAAAATAGCAATGAATGCTCGATTGGCTAATGGAAAACGGATGTCTTCAAAAAAAACTCGTGCTGAAAAAATGTGTGAATAATTAGCTTTTAGCAATTGAGCAACCGTTTGCTGTTTATTTATGCGCATGAAGTAACGTTCTAGTCGCTGAAGCAGTGCCTGCATTGCACAACCGGGATCCAAAGGCAATTCAAACCAAGCACGGAGGAAATTTATAATAATTACCCAATGTGCATGTTGATAGACACATGTTTTTAATAACTTTCGACGTAACAAAGATTTTTTTCAACTGAAAAATATACCGAACATACAATTCTGTTAATCGACAAAAATCATAAATAAATTGTCAACATTAAGAACTAACTAATAAGTTTCGGTGCATTGAAAATTGATGTCAGTAAAATGTTAGCTAACATTAATATACAAATATGAATTTAATTGACTCTAAAACTGGTTGAAATAATTGTTTATCCATCAAATGTTCGAGTACTAGATAAGTATTATACATATTTTCTTCATTTATACGTACCACAAAGAAAAACTTTTGTTGATCGCAGTGCTAATTTATTTCCATTCTTCTCTGATAATTTTGTTTAATCAAGGTTGGGATCCTGATATGAACAATTGACCTATTATGTGTATACAGTTGTCAGTCTAAACTAGGCATTGTATTGTGTAGATAGGCAACTAATCCAGTAGACCGAATTCGTCCTTATTGGAAATTCTTCACGTACTGTCCAGAGTTTGCAGCGGACAGAGCTCGAACCTGGGCACATCTGATTCGGAATCTGGTGCTCGAACCAATGAAACACCCTGCCGCACACTAAACACAATTTTTAGTTAAATACTAATTAATGTCTCTTGGTTAGGTTCTCCGTTAGGTAGGGCCACAATGACATATCTGTAGATATAAATTTCCAACTAGCCACCTTAATTCTGTCACTATAGAAAAGTTACCTTACTACCGGGAGAAGTGCTATTCGATTGAAAATGTGTATAATTGAACTAACATTGGTTGCGCTGGCAATGATAAAAAATAAATTAACTCAATGTTGCAGTCTTGATGCTAACGCCAGTCCCATTATATGAATACATTTATCAGTATAAACTAAACATTATATAATGTAGAAAAGGTAATTCATCCAGGAAGACCGGTTTCGTCCTTATTACAAGTTTATCCCTTGTTTTCCCAAAATTCTCTGATGACTATTGGGGCACCAGCAACAAACATATTGCAGAGGATCATTATAAATTTATTATATAAATTTATTCGAATAAGATAAACTACTCCCACCCTCTTCGTATTCACAGCATTTCACTGGAAATGTCGGTTTCTTTATGTCTGTAAATTCACACATATAACATTTTTATAGCTTTCGGCTTTGGGCAGTGATACCAGCTCTTTAGATCAAGTTTGCGAAAAAAAGTATAAACAATAAAAAAATTTTATCAAACCATTGGCACCACGTGGTTATCACCAGAGCACGGCAGCAAACTGACTGACGTGTATTCTAACGCAATACATTCATAAGGTATGATATAATGGATAAGTAGATCAAAACTTTGGCAGGCTTATCTAAGCTGCACTGTATTGGGTGCAAATTTTCCATTCAGTCAAAAAATATCGTTAACAAATTTTTCTGTAAGTTTACAAGTTATACAATAGAACAATCATTGACTGTAAGTGCGTTTTTGAAATTGCTCCAAATTAAGTTTTCGATCAGGCGAGAAACACAAATCTTAATGTTTCTAACCAGGCGCAAATCAAAACTACACTTTTTTAATCTTTTAAATGGCAATTAACTGATTTTGATGTATTAACCAAAACAAATTTTAGATAATGATGTGTCAACAATCATTTTAACCACTAGTGAATTTGGACCCTGTTTTGAGCAGAACTTGATTGTCTTTAATGGATTCTGTATGATTGGTTAATAATGTAAAATTATTCAGTCAGAAACTCAACTAAGCAATAAAATTTATAAACGTCTGTGCCATTATGTACAATTTTTGCAAGTGATTTTCATTTATAATATGCATTTTCTCTTAAATTTAATAAAAAATCTGGCATAATTTTACATTTAGGAAAAATATTTGAAAGGATAACTTTGATAAATTTAATTACGGGAATATTTAAACAATGAGGCCAAAAATTACATCATCTGAATATGAAGGAAGTTCAAGATTTTACCGACCTATGAGTGCTATCAATTGTCCCGCACAAGAAAAATGCGGTCAAATCCACAACAAGAAGAACAGCACTGAGAACAAAAACGGATCGTTTAAAAGGAGCTATATAACATTAACGTATAATGGAAAGTATGTTAATTACACTTGGTAATGAGACGGATTGTTTATTGTCAAAATTTTAACAATTGGTATCTTTAAAATAATGACGATGTTACAAAATTGCGAAACTCTTACCAGAATTAGAACTAATATTTATTCACATTTTTATTCCAAATGCAATAAAAATTTCCGAGCTTTTCGTTGGGACTTTAATTTCCAACTGAGATATGATGTAGTTTAATCGGATAATCGTTGGGAGAAATAAAACGACTTACATAAAATAATTTTGTAAAAAATAGTATAATGAGAAAGAACGTGTTATGGGAGTTTTGACCACAAATATTAAACTATATGTAGTATAAATTCGCGCTAAAATTTTTTTACAAACTGCGATGTAAATAGGAAGCAGTATTAATTTCCAATGTTATCACGACAAAATTCATTAATCAATAAAAATCAAAGGGAATGCAATAGACTTAGGGTATAAAATCTTTTGATCAATTTTTATCACAATAGTATATAGGCGAATATTTAAGTCCTATATATGTGTTTCGTCAGAAATTCCGACTGCAAAAGAACCACGATAACTAGTCATTTATCATTTGCTAGCATATTGCCAAAATTCTACACGTGTATTAAGGCTCCAAGGCTCGAATTTATACTGTGTGACATAGTCCAATAAAGGTTAATTAGAAAACGATTGTCTGTCCAAATTTGGGTTTGAGTAATACGCCGTAGTTGCCCTGCTATTTAGAACAGCGAGATGTGTGTAAGACGGTTAACTTTCTGCTGGAATCATGGTTTCGATTATTTATTGACGGATAATATGCTATTAGTGACTAAATGAAGACATGCAAAGATCAAATGAAAACCAATATCAGTTTGTGACCGGATAATAACACATTACTGCTAACAATACCATGCACAGGAGAAGGACAGGGAATTCCATGTAACTGTAAGATAGTATGTTTCTTTTCGACAATTATAAGAAATAATACATTTTTTTAAATTTTTGGCAACTCCATTTTAAATAAGATGCGTTCATTTAAGTTAAAGATGTTAGTTGATTAATACCTTGAAATGCGGTCTCGCCCTAATGCAGTGTTAAATCGCAAAACAAAAATTAAAACATCACAGCATTAATACAGGTGAATATAACACGTATAAATCACTGTTCAAATACAATAAAATATTCGTAATAAGTTATATGGCAGTTTAAGTTTTTATTAAAGAATATTTAAATCGAGGTATTGATGATCCTGCGCTCAGGTTATTTCTAAAAATTGAGCAAGCTATAAACTACACTGTTTAAAAATCGACATTTCTCCTAAAAGTATACACTGATTGTTTAACCTGAGTGAAAATAAAATTAATACTTATGAAGTCAATATTCAAATTTTAGAAAATTCGTTCAATAATAATTTTAACTAGAACTCCATGTTTTTAAGAATTATTTTGCCTGAAATTTCTGAAATTTCTCGAATGACAGACTAATTAAATCCAATTATATTTAAATAAAGTTATGTTGACAGAAAACAATAAACATAGAGTAAGGTAGCGAACGCAATTAATTTTCCTTTCCATATATATGCAATGCGATTTGATCCTCTCTAGTCAGTTTCCTGACGGACTCTGACGATGATCATGGAATTCAATATCAGTCTTCCAGATGTTATGGTGAAAGATTAGCAGTGATATGTTGAAAATATATGTCAACATAGATGTCACATAGACTTCGCATGACAATTTGGCTATCAGGAATGAAATATTTTCATTAAATTTTGGTCCGTTGGAGTACGGGATAGAGTCCATTTCTTTAAACAAAATGAAATAAGTTTCCAGCCCCGTCCGAGAAAAATTCTCGACAGAATTTTACATGTTCACAATAAGGACAAAACTGGTTCATAGCGTGAATTACATTTGCTGCCCTACAAAATGCTTAAATTTTACGGTTAGATATATATATATATATATATATATATAAATTGATATATATATATATATATATATATATATAAATATATATATATATATATATATATATATATATATATATATATATATATATATATATATATATATATATATATATATATATATATATATATATATATATATATATATATATATATATATATATATATATATATATATATATATATATATATATATATATATATATATATATATATATATATATATATATATATATATATATATATATATATATATATATATATATATATATATATATATATATATATATATATATATATATATATATATATATATATATATATATATATATATATATATATATATATATATATATATTGATATACACAAACTTCTAAAATTAATGGGTCAAAAAAATATGGAACACATACTCTAAATGAAAAAGAGGCTAACCAAATACCTAAATTAGTATATAACTTAAAATTTCGTATAATATTTGGCAGAAATGGATCAGTGGGTTGAATCGCAGACTCGGCAACATAGTTTCCTGGTTTCGAGCCCTGTCTGCGAGAAACGTACTACACAACTGGATGAATTTCCAATAAGTACGGAACCGATATACTGGATAAATTTCCTTTGCTTCCTTCGACATTGCTTAGGTCAACGGATATATATATATATATATATATATATATATATATATATATATATATATATATGTATATATATATAATCGTCCAGCTTTAAATCAACAATTCAATATCACGTGCCCAAATGGTTTGATGTCTGTTCTACAATGGCTGCATATTGTGGCTAGTTGGCATTGTAGTTCAAAATGGATGCCAAATGGTCACTTCAAGAAGGAAACACAAACCAGAAGATAATAAAATATTATATAAGAGAAACTTGCATGTCGAGTGCGGCAAGATAAGCACAGGTTATAGTGTCTCAAAATCTTAAGCAAATGTGTCTCGGATCGAAACACGTCAGCGACAAATTCTATGCAAAACTAGAAGAGTTACCACGAGGACGAAAATGGTATAATGGATGACCTGCTTTTGCTACTTTGGGCAATGCTTAATATTGACTAAATAATTTATATATATATATATATATATATATATATATATATATATATATATATATATATTTACTTTACTGCGGCTGACTCCTTTTGGAGGATAAGCCGGCTCCATGTGACATTTCAGGGAGTTTCTTGGGAATTTGGTACAAGTGGTGTCCCCTCACCACTCGGCTTTTTGATCGAGGACGCACCTCTAGCCTTTGCACATCAAAGCGCAGTCTGCAAGGCAGCAGTAAGTTGCATGGTTGCCGGTGGCTGTTGAGAGCTCATTCGCCATTTGGAAGTACGGGGTACTGTTCAGGAGTCCAAGTAATCCTGTGGCTGTTGAACCCTTTTGTGGCGGGGAACACACGCCGAGTCATGGTGCCGTCGTCAGGCTCATGTGGTATTTTATAGGAGATCCGATTGCCGGTCGGAAATCCACCACGCCCTGGTGACACCACCGCCATAGCCCAGTTAGCCCATGTACGATCGGCCATCAAGACATAGTTGACACCGTCATTGTATATATATATATATATATATATATATATATATATATATATATATATATATATATATATAGATATAAGCTCATTTATAATCTCACAGCCATGTTTTATATGAATTCATGTAATCCTTAATTATTTCCCATACGAATTTGTCCGACGTTTTCGGTAACGTAGATTAAACAGATTTAGGCCAAATCAGTATGTGCTTCTATTTTGTAATTTCTTAGTTATAAACCGTTGTCCCATTTTTAAAATCCAATATAGTAAGCGCGTTAGCCTGATGTTAAATGCGGATCTTTGGATCAAAATCATTGTCTCACCGTAAAACTTAAAATACCGTTTCTTTTATAAAATGGTTAAAAAGTTTCTGAGGTACAGGTGAGTAATTTTTCTAAATTACCATATAATTTACTAAAAATGCAAAAATATCATCATTTTTTAGTTGAATTTATTTTGATAATAAGGCCCTGAATTCATTTCCCAACAATTAAATTATTTTGTTTTGGAATAATTGACAATTATTTTTCGATTATGCATATTAAACAGATTTAGGCCAAATTAGTATGTGCTTCTATATTGTTATTCCTTAGTTATATAGTGTTGTCTCATTTTTAAAATCCAATATGTTATGCGCGTAAGCCTGATATGAAATTCTGATCTTTGGTTCAAAATCTTTGTCTCACTATAATTTTAAAATACAGTTTCGTTTATAAAAAGGTAGAATTAACTGTGGTGCCAGTAAGTTATATTTCTATATTACCATAAAAATGCAATAAAATCATCATGGTTTATTTAAAATTATTTTGATAATAAGGCCCTGAATTCATTTTACAACAATTAAATTATTTTGTTTTTGAATAATTGACAATTTGTTTTCGATAATGCATATTCAACAGATTTTGGAATAATTGAATATTAGTTTTTCAACGCATATTTTATTAAATATTTGAGCAAAATTGGCATTGATTATATTTTTTTAGACATGACTGACTATTACCATTTTCCATTTTTTTATTCGAAAGTTATATTAACTTGTCGCTGCATATTCAAATATATATTAATCTATAAATTGTATTATTTCAATGCATGGAATTCCTTTATGGAGTTTAGTATTTCTTATCTATTTAAATACAATTTTTCAATTTGTAGTTACAGAGAAATTCGTAGCATTGTTTTAGCATTGTTCCATGTTCATATAATTCTTCAGAAATCCATAGGATTACCTTGTTATTCCAGCCAAATCAATTGAATTACAAAGAAAATCATACTGTATAATTAAGAAATAAATCATATAATAATTGTAATAGATTTATAAAGTAATTTTTTATAATTATAACTTATTGAAATATAAACATTGAAATGTATTACACAATTAAATAATCAATGATTGCGTATCTGGTGATAACAAGGATTTAATTTAAGCTCGCAAACTTGATTTAAAATTTTTTTAAATTAATTTAAATAATTATATAAAACATTTAAATTTGAAAAAACACAGGAAGTAAATATTATCATTAGATTGAAATTTTTTGCTTACTCGGTGTGTATTTGATAATATTTCAAGTAATTGTCAGAATAATATTTACCGCAATGCAATAAATAATCCAAAATTTCTGCATGAATTTATTTCTGACTCGCTGTTACGTATTTCGCAGTAAATAACAATTATGTGTTAAAAAAGCTAGACTTTGAATAACATACATCTGGTTTTTCTTAATGTTAACATCGTTCAACTAATAAGCGATATTTTAAATATTTTCCCCATTACAGAATAATCCATTGTGGCAAAATAACATGACGACTGTAGTAAGGCTTTTTTATTGTGAAATGGAAGTATTCGCTAGAAAGCATGACTTTTTTACATAATCTCATGACATTGGTAAAAATGCTTGGACAAATAGAAAATTGATTGCTTCAGATATCGGCAATGCACACGTTCTGGAAAGTTGCTAGCCAGAACAAATGAAATTTGTTTATAGTTTAATTAAATTAAAATCACTTTTCTAAATATATATTAACAACGGGAAATTAAAAAATTTTAAATAAAAAAGTAACCATTTTTTCCAAATTTAATCCTTTTTGCTTCTCAAAAACCTATATTTAAACAAAAATTGCTTTGATTTAAATGTTCCTTTTTTTAAAATGTTTCTTGCAGCGCCACACATTCTGAGACTGTAGAATTTGTTGAAAAATGAAGATGTTTTTGGCAGAAATTACTAATTCTGTTCATTATTAAAGAAAAAATGTCTTCTATATGCTTTTTATCCATTGGGTTAATTTCAAGATACATCGTGTGTATTTTAATTTAAATTTTTTTTTTCAATAATGTTAAGGTTTATATTTATATTTACACCACGAGGTAAGACAAAATTACCAAATATTTCCACAAGTATCAATCTTTTTCTTAATAAGCAGGTGTTCAGATAACTTTTAATCGTTTTAATTATTGACATTGACTCATTTTTCATATGAAGGCATTTAAAATCTATTTCGTTACGCCATTTTTGCAGTTTTTACATAAAGTTCGTTCTATTTAATGCCTTGTTAACCAATTTGTATACATTACTTACTTTATCAAAACCATAATTAATTCAAATATTGCTTTGAAGTTCACAGATCTATGAAATTGAATTTCCAAATTACTAATATGTTATTTTTTGGAATTTACAGGTAGCTCGTAATCGTAAATTGAGACTGACTCTTATTTACTAAATAGCAGCAAAGACAGCTTTCTTCATTTCTTTTGGAGTAAGGGTAAAAATTCAGATATTACAAATAAATTTTGCATTACAATGTCAAAATAAGACACACATTGTTTTGCCCCTGTCAAATTCTGGAGAGTTCCAGACGCTAGATCAGTGTTTCTAACAATATATTTATTTAGTCTCATGTACACATGAATTTCATGCTTATAGACTACTCATTAGTACGAGCCAGTTCTACGCTCTACTGATGTGTTGGCAGTTATCACGAAACACATTTCGTTCATGTTGACTATAATTCATCCTTCTGCTCCTATTTATACTAATTTGTTAATAGGTGCACAACACGTAATATACAGTAGAATATATATTAATTTTTCACAAAAAAACAATATATAACGTATATGTTTCTTTTTATATTTTACAGCAAATTGGTTTCCGTGTTTATGCCTATCATTTGTGACCTATTTCAAAAGAATGCAGTATTTATGCATAACTCACGGAAGTAATCGAGGAAACATATTTGAACGTTAGGCTTTGTCAGTTTTTCGCACATCATTGCCACATATTTATTTAAATTATGTTGGATTTATAACTGGCTTTTATTAATAATTGGCTTTAAAGCACAAACGTACACTGATAAATTTCAATTTGGTATATATTATGGTATATATTTATGTTCCAACATGAGTTTATTGTCTATTATGTACAAATTGTATGAAACTAGAAGTAGAATACAAAAAATAATTTATAGGTCGATAGAATTAATCTTCGGAGTATACCTTAATTTCGATCTGCATTATAATTATTAGAGTTCTGATAATTGAAGTAATACTCAAAAAAACAATAATAATAATAATAGTAATAATAATAATAATAATAATAATAATAATTATTATTATTATTATTATTATTATTACTATTATTATTAATATTATTATTATTATTATTATTATTAGTAGTAGTAGTAGTAGAGGTTTAAGTAGTATATCTTTTGATTTTTCTGTTCTATTTTTTTATGCTTTTTTACATTTTACCTCTTAATGTGCATTTTATTTACATTTTATTGCAATAAATTAGTGGCCTAAAATTATTGCAGGTGAAAACTAAAGGTACTTTGACCAACTGCCAGACTTAATTCCAAATTAAAATCAATTTATTAAGAAATACATAGTCAAATAATTTACTGTTAAGTAATATATACACAAAATGTTGAAACTGGTAACGATATATATATATATATATATATATATATATATATATATATATGGATAAATACAGCCTCATAAATGTCATTTATATTTAATCATAAATCTAGGGATAACAAAGCAAGCTATACTACGAAGAAAATGAAATTACAACCAATAAAGTATGCAGTACTACATGTGATTAATGGATTCATTAACACAAGAAGAGGTGTAGGAAAACATAGATTTGAAATGGGTAAGGTCAGCGGAACCAGCTTTTTATCAGTTTTCTCGTTAATTCATGGTACCAACACAATGGGTTTCAATGTATGCTAAAATTCACCAAATGTGAGAATTAACACCTGTTACGCCAGAAATTCCGCAAACACAGGTCGTGATCGATATAAATCATCATATTTAGTGACAATCATGACATCATTAAATTAAATATGTAGCACTATATATATATATATATATATATATATATATATATATATATATATATATATATATATATATATTCTTCTGAAATGTAAACTTTTATCAAAATTATTGTACCTTCCTCTGTACAAAAACAAAAAGAAATTATATCAGATACAAGAAACGCTTCTTTTTCCTTATCTCCTCATGTACCTACGAATGAACATATCTTTATATATAAATTCGAAAGCAAAACAAGATAGAAATATGTGAACTTAGAGAGACTGTGTAAAACTGAAAACAATCAATTGCGTGCGCTAAATCCAGTTGAAGTAAAATAACTCAACATGCTTCTTCTGCTTGCATAAATCCGGCTGCAATTTGTTTATCCATAAGGCCTTCTATGTGGCTAGCTCCCTTATGTTATTGCATTTAGTAATTATTTTTAACGCTACGTCTGAAGAATATACGTGCGATTTTTCGATGATTTGATGCGCAATTCTAGACGTGAATTCGCAATTGTTTATTGCGCAACACATCATCGAAACATTGCACGTATGTTCTCCAGACGTAGCATTCAAAGTAATTACTAAATGCAAAAACAAAAGAGAGAACTAGCCACATACGATAACAAATTGCAGCCGGAAGAAGCATGTTCAGGTATTGAGCTTGAACTGGATGTGACGCACGCAATTGATTGGTTTCGCCTTTATTCACCTCTCTATGTTCATATCTTCTACTTGTTTTGCTTTCGAATTTATACATAAAGATAAGTTCATTAGTAGATACATGAGAGATAATGAGAAGCGTTTCCTGTATCTGATCAAATTTCATTTTTCACATAGGAAGTGTTCAATGAATCTTTAATTGGGAAAGCAGTAACAATGACTGTCAAGCAGTAAATTACACAAGTTAAATATATTATAGCCTATGGAGTATATTAGACCACAATGGCAATAGCGAATCATATTGCAATTGCTTCCACAGAAGCGACAATTAATTTACATTTGGCGAGCCAAAGATGCTTAATTGAAATTTACTTTGTCATATATACTCATATTGTATACAATATTTAACTTGTGTAATTTACTGCTTGACAGTCATTGTTACTGCTTTCCCAATTAAAGGATTTATTCTAGCTGCGCGATTACATTAAACAACATTGACAATAGCGAATGGTATTGTGATACATTCAACAGATGAGGTATATTCTTGACAGTTGACGAGACTTCGATGCCCGTTTCAATGACTTGCATGGTCGCCAAATTTATCTTCTCTACCTACCCATCTATTGATCCAAAGTATTTGGAGTTTTCTAACACGTTAACAATTAGAAACATATCTGACAAATAGGAAATAAACATAGGAAATTTGCAGAACAAGAGCATTGAACAGTTTTGTTAAATAATCCGGGGTGCAGAAATCCTTCGCACAACCCGTTGTCACCAAGGCTGATAAACTCAAATTTAAATGTTAAAACATGTATTTTAAAATGGAAGTTAAGCCACAAAAATATGTTCATCATGCCTTAAATCAACTAAGCAATTGAAATTTTTTGTCCGTCTATGCTAGAATAATCTGTAAATTGTTCTCCTGCATCGATCTATGTGAAACTTTTCTTCAAAAGTTCTGAGAGTCTAATTTATCAAGATTGTGGTTAAGCTAACTTGATATATCAAAGAAACCTGAATTAAAATAATAATCTTGATTAATTTGATTTCTGCCAAAAGTGAGTTTTGACTCCAGCGTAGTCAAATCGCTTTCTGCAGTATAATCAAGCTTTTTTTTACAACAATTGAAAGAATGTAAACATATTGGATTTTTAAAAATTTGGATAGATTTGACTATATATTTTATCGGCAGAAAATATTTTTTGCAGAAAAATTGCAAATATTATATTCATCAAGACTGGGAATTAATTAGAAGAACCGGACAGAGCTGTGGTTTGAATGTCTTAGCATTAACAACAGTGCCGTGTTATTTAATTCACACACAAATTACATAAAATTTACAATTAAATTCCTAATTTCTTTTTTCTAAGTTTTTACTTCCCGTTAAACCACGTAGAATGCGCGTTTTTCATAAAGATTTGAAAAGCTGCAACCAATCTGTTAAAATAGAAGATAAATCACGCCATCTACGACAGTTATGGTAAATTTAATTATAAATGCAGTATTTTCTGAATAAATTTTCGTGCAGAGACTTTACATTACATGAGATGAAAAAAAGTAGTTTATCTCTGGAAAGGTTTTGCTTTAAAAGGCACATGTCAGTAGTAGCCAGAATTTCGGCAGCTACGAAATGAGCCTAGACGTATTTCTGTCAGAGTCCATCATATCATTCAACATGCCCCGAAATGCAGAAATTCAATACAATTTACAGTTAAAAATTAAATATGTTCTTTGATCTGACTTTATTTCACGTGGAATCTCATAAGTTTTGCTTTCGACAGCCAGTTCTGAATAACTGCAAATAATATGTTGATATATGAAAGAGTCCATACAATCAGTTTTGCCCTAAATGGAAACACATCAGCGTTATCTGCAAATACTGCGTCCAGAATGTTGACTCAGAAACACTTCGTTAACAGGCGTAAAAATCCTAGCTACTGCTGAATGAATCCGGTCTTAAGGATGATCTACACATGCTCCGGTAAGCCAATTGTAGTCATTATATGCTGTTGAAATTCAGATCAACAGTTGGAATGCTTGAAGTAAACATAAATATCATTGTATTTAACCAGTCGTCAAGGAACATAGCAAAACTACCGTCAATCACACGTAGTGACGCGTTTCAACCTTCGATGTTCATTATCAGAGCATGTCAGCAAACCGACTAACGCAAATCAAACCACAATGCATATATCTATGAAAAGCAAAATTAGATATCCGGCTCTCCCCTCTAAAAGATTCGCGTAAATTGTTTCTGACTTGAAATGTCAGCTCAACAATTACTGTGTGGTCACAGACATTAACGTATTTGCAGCTTACCTCACATATATATGGATAGTGCAATTGAACAATCATTGATTGCGCGGGTGGTGGTAACAGTTCCTTAAATAAAGTTTTCGAGCCTGAAGTAAGCATCAGTCTCATTATATTAAACCAGTCATCGAACAACATAGCAAATCTACCGTCAGTCACACGCAATGCCGCGTTTTGACCTACATAATCAGCATCAGATTACGATAGCAAACTAACTAGTGAGGATCAAATCACAATGCGTATATGTGGAAAGCAAATTTAGATACGCAGCTCTCATCTCTAGTGGTCTTCAATGCAATTGGAATACTGTCTTCATTATAATGAATGGTCAAAGATGGTAAGTGGGAACTATCAATTGGGAGCATTATGCATCGTTATGCACACTAATTGTTAGAGCCAGGAAATAACAATTTTAATATTTTTATAAATGGTATGCAGTCTCGCGCTATTTTTTCCTAATTAAAGAGTTGCACAAATGAACCCTTTCGAATTGAGAAACGGCAATCAATCTAGTACTTGTCAGTAGCCAATAATTAAGTTTTTCCTAACAGTGACGTTCCGATAATAGGAAATTGTACATTAAGCAAAATTAGCGGAATGAAATTGGGAATATTTAATTCAAGTTCATTGGTTGAGCGGACGGTGTTAGTAATGGTTTAGATCAAGGTTTAGATTTTGATATAAACAGCAATCCCATTATATATATATATATTTGTAGGGTTAACTAAGCTCAGAGTAAATTAGTAAAGGCAATTCATCCAGTAGACCGGTTTTGTCCTTATTGGGAACTCTTCAACTACTGTCCGCAGCGAATTATAAACAGAACTTATTAATTTCCCCAATAAAGAAGATGCTGTCTTATTGGAAACAATATCTTTTCTACATTATTCAATGATTTTTTATACTGAATATATATATATATATATATATATATATATATATATATATATATATAATGGATAAGTTGTTCATATCAAGATCGCAGCCTTAAATTAAATAAATAGGATTTAGTTTCCATCACTAATGATACTGTGCTATGTGGTTGTTTGTAAGCAGATATTTCTACGATTTCTGTTCCGTTTTAAGCACAATTTAAACTTTATATAAGTATTTTGTAAATTGGGCACTGATACGTGGTTAAATATAATTATATGTAAATAGATATGAACCGGATAGCCTAATTTGTGTAAACACGCAAGCAATAAAGTCTATCGTATTATTAATGTATAAACTGTTTTCCCACCTAAATGATTTTTAAGGATTTTCTATTTTAACGTTGAAGCAAATTAATGCATTTGGTATATAATTTCAGTTAATTGTAATTACTTATCGTTTGTCAAATTCTAATGCATACTTCTAAATTATTCAAAAACTAATAATTGTTTCCTATTTTTCAAATAGTAGCAGAAGGACACGTCAAATTCAGCGTAAAATATTGAACTAGAATACAGTAATTCGTCAGAGAGAGAGAGAGAGAGTTGCCACTACGCAACGAATACTGTGAAATTGTCGTCATGAAAAAATCTTTCTATTGACAACTTCCAAATTTTCATACATGTGTCGTGTAGACTGTGGCTATGAGGTCATATTGCCAAAACGGATTGCACCGTCCAACTTTATGGCTTTTCTTGACCAAATTTATAGAATTTGTGAAGTAGAAGTGCCGGCTCCAGCTAATGTGTGCACGAGATCATATCTCGCGATAACGCCAACTCTGGTATGTCTTTTGAACTATCTTTTCACAATTTATGCAATACTTATTAATTAAAGTGATAATTGCTAATTTTCTGCAAACAAGAAAATCAAAAATCGTATATTAAAATTTTTAAGACTCTAGTAGGCTGTTAACTACAAAACGAGACTGAACTATTTGTTTTCTTTTTCTAAATGAATATTATGGCATTATAACAGTTAAATACTCTTTGTTGCGGAGAACTAATATATATGCAAGTATGTATTAGGTGTTGCGAACCTAGTAACAAATTATTTTAGTTGAGACCAGAAGAATACTCCAAAGGCAGCATGAACGGAAAGTATAATCTCATGCACATTCGTTTCGTGCTTACTGGCGACTCATCAGTAGGAGCCGGTATTACGCCCTTTAACCACTATATATTTGGGTGAGGAATGTGGGATAATAGGACGGTACAATCTCCTTGACGAATGTGTAAACTGGCAGTAGAGTAGCTAACATCGTATAGTCTCGATAATGCGACTTCAACGCTAACTCACACTAATTAATATTTATATATATACCGAGTCTGTAAAGAATACTAACAATATGACTATTGATTAGTAACCGATACCAAAATTATAGTACCAATAAGGTCCATGGTACTAATACTACGGTTGCCGAGTCGGTACATGGTACCAAAATGATGGATATCAATGTATACTATAGTTCACCGAAATTGAGAATTATAACTATTTCTGAACACCTGTTACTCCAGTAAATCCAAAAAGGCGCATACCGGATCCTACTGATGAGTCGCCAGTAAGCACGAAACGAATGTGCATGAGATTATACTTTCCGTTCATGCTGCCTTTGGTTTATCCTTCTTGACATAACTGAACTAATTTGTTACTAGGTTCGCAACACCTAATACATACTTGTATATTATGGCATTATTTTGGAAATAATTTAATATCTTTAAACACACGACATCTTTATATATATATATATATATATATATATATATATATATATATATATATATATATATATATACAAATGACATAACTCAAGGTATCAATGGCTATATCGAATATTTATAAACATATCAGGCTAATCAAATCGTTAATTGTATATACGAAATATAAAATTTAAAAAGGTGAATGAGTGCGTTAGCAATATTTGTCTCTGATGGATGCATTTATGAAGTAAAGTAAGAGGGGCAAAATATTGAGGTCGAGAAAATTGTGCAAGCTTAATTCTCCCAAGCACTTGGTTCCAACATATTTTTATTTAATAAAAATAAAATTACTACTTTTGCTCAAAACACTAAATCATAATGTAGTGCGTGTGTTCAAACTATAATTTTGTTTTATATAATATTTATTTCATCAAATTTAGCCAATAGTATCATGGCAACATGCAATTATTTGAAATTCGATTTGGCCAAATAGATTTCCACTACGGAAATAAATCAACTCCGATCGCTTTAAATATCTGGCCTGAGGCCATATGGTTTAAGCGGCTTCACTTAAAGGCCGGCATTCGACTTTATTCCGCATGATATGGTGAATGTCTTAGAGTTCAATAGATTTTTACTCATATTAATTTTCAATTTACATTCACATTAATCATTGCCAAACATTTGCCTTATTATACATTCCACAATTTCATTAATAATTATTTGATCGTTTTTAAGTTTCGTTGTTGAAAACATAATTATAGACATTTAGACCAAAATAACATCAGTGAACTTTTACTAAACCAATCACTTTTAATTACGTGTTTCGACCTTCCTTAGTCCTTGAAAGTGCATGACAGCTAAGTTAAATTTTCCGAAGCAGTTATGCACATTGTCTTCGCGCGTGAAAGCTGGCCATGGAAAGTCAAATCGCGTGACTGACTGGAGCTTGTCTGAAATACGCAGTGAATTTAATTAACTATTATTATCACCAAATAAATTGCCGCTTTGGAAATAATTACAGATGTTGTCCTACCTGATTACTTGTGTGTTTCGTTTCGTAAAATTTCACTATGCACAACCAACGCAGTGTCCTGGATGAAAATGAATAATTTCACTAATTCCGCATTGCTTCATTACGGGCAAACTACATTAAATTGGCATTTTGCTCAAAGCCGTCATCAAGAATAAAGTTTGTAAGTTAAAAGAAGAAAGGTATCCATTACCTGACCTGTGTTTTGCTCCAATAATTTTCTTTTTCTTTTTCCGATATGTTTCGGCTAAACTTATCGATAGCCTTCATCAGTCAGAATGTACCTCAAAAGTTTAACTAATGAAACTAATGAAGTTTCGTTTGTTAAACTTGTGAGGTATATTGTAACTGATGAAGGCTATCGATAAGTTTGGCCGAAATATATTGAGACAAGAAAACTATTGGAACAATGAAAGCTGTGTTTGTCAAAACGCAGATCCGGTAATTTCAATTAATTCAGGTTCGCAAAAACAACCTTCGTTCAAGGTGTCCATTAATTCTGATGTTTTGTCCATGGATTTATGCGTCACAGCAGATGGTCCAATGTGAAAATGAACAGATTTTGAATGAAATGTAATAAGTCAAGTTAGCCAAATACATCTGGATGCCCTTTAAGCATTGATTACTATCTCAATAAAAGTTCCTAGTAAGATAATCTACCCTATAAGAGGTACGTTTTGCTTTATTTGAATTGGGTTGAGCAATCTTTTAATGAAGGCAGAACAGTACGCGATCATGGAAGATCGAAACATTTAACTCTGTTAATTGTACAAATAGAACTATTTTAAATGTTTGCTGGGCGTGAATAAGAGAGAACCTGTCATTAAATTTCAATAAGCATACATTACTTTACATATCCTAATACATTTCGGACTTCGTCCCATTATTTCCAGTGGCAAAACCCAGCATCTAGTTTCGTGAAGTAACCTTCTTCTATTGCCATCGGACATGCGCCATCCTGACGAATTTGTCTGCATGTTTAAAGGTTAAAGTCAAATAAATTTCAACCGAATAGCACAATTGCCGGGATTCGCAAATAAATCAAATCAAATTTCCAGTAAAAAATTGAGATTTTTATTTGACATTTTCTAACAATATTTTACTGTTTGGTGAGAAGGTCGAAGAAAATCGGTGTAGTAGAGATTGATATGCAAACTGAGCATCAAGTATTACCAAAAGGACTGCAATCTGACGGCTAGTATTTGGAGTTTGTTTAAACAAATCTTCTCGTTGCAAAGATAGTGATGCCCACTGCGTTACAACATCAAGTGGTCATATCTGAATTGATTTTATGTTGTATTTAAGTTAAATTATTTAACTAAGATTTGTGTTATTAAACAGTATTTGGATTTTTCTTTGTTTCCAAACTTTGGTTAGCAAAATATATCCAATAAAATGTAATAAATGCGTGCAGATGATTCAAATAAAAAGAGATTAAACTGTG
>JAQBSW010007970.1:0-37062 GCA_029291075.1 Eudiplozoon nipponicum
CATCGTTTAACTTTGAAAAGACAATTCATCCACTTAACCGGTTTTGTTCTTATTGAGATTTCTTGAAGAACTGGCCAGAAGTTCCTGCCAACGAGGCTCGAACCTGGACACCTCTACTTCGTATTCTGTGACTTCAATCACTTAGCCACCTTGTCGTACTCTTTACATAAGTTGCAGTAATATACAAAATAATTTTTCAATTTACCATTTACTAAATGAAGTTTTATGCGTACAATAAACTCTTCACATTAGTTTTCCATTTTGATGTACTAAATTAGTGACATTTTTGGTATTGTCAAGTTTCGTATAAAATATAATTATTGCATTTTTCTGATAAGAACGTTGCTATAGAGGCATTGATAATTTACAAAAATATTTTAAAGTATACTAAATATAAAGCTTTAAAACTAATAGCCCGTTAATTATACTAAATCTAAGTATAAGCTATAGCACATTATAAAATTCGTAAATAATTGCAAAAATTTAATCTTTGTTGTGAAAATGAGGAAATTACGGAGTTATTCCGTGATGACTTCTGCTTTGATTATACGTTAATTGGTTATATATATATATATATATATATATATATATATATATATATATATATATATATATATATATTGATAGTTTCTAATTTCACCATTTTTTAAAATGTAAGAACAAAACAACGTACTCCATGGAATAACATTTATTAATAAATCTTATTTCTACCAGTATCTACAGCCATTGTTCTGGATTTGTTAGTATATTCGTTCATCCAATCCCACTGTACATGTGTTGTAACCAATCTCCTCTTCGTTATGCTGGCCTTTGCTTTGCGCAATTTAGACCACTACTTTTGTGCAATTTAGAACACTCCTTTTTCCTAACGTCATTTGGTGTGTCATCGCATTCATTGTAATTGCGTCCGTAATTGATGTATGTGTCGTATTTTGCGAAGAGTTGGCTATTTTAAAGGCATGTCGGTTATGTCTTTGTTCCAGTCCAATTTAATTTCTTTTTGAATTATTTTCTGCACCTTTAAGCAGGGCTTCAGCTTAGTAATTGCAATAGCTTCAAAATCCAGAAGCATTTTCTCTGTTTTTGCCGTGTAGAGAACTGAAAAATTGTTACTACTAACAGCATGACCTGTGAGTAGTACATGTTCGCAAATTGCTGATTTTAGTGCAGGAGCTGCACCCCTCTTTAATAGTTTTTGAGGGAGATGCTGATTTATTCTAGTTTCGAGCCTCTTTTTTGATCTACAGACAAATTGACGGCATAGGTATGGGTAGTCCTCTTGGACCAGTATTGGCAGACATATACATGCACCATTTAGAAAGAACTGGTTTAAAACCATTTATCAATGGAGCTCATTTTTACGTGCGCTACATTGACGATACTTTCATGGTCGTTGAAAAGGATGAAGATACAAATTCACTGCTACATCACATAAACAAATTAGACCAGGCAATCAAGTTTACAATAGAAGAAGAAAAAGACGGATATTTATCCTTCCTAGATGTAGGAATAACGAGAGATGAAGAAGGCACTCTCTCAAGGTCAGTTCACAAGAAATCAAGCTGGACTGGACAATATGTCCATTATAAGGAGTAGTGTGTCAAGGGCGTACAAAAGAAACCTAATAATGAATTTGGGCACACGAATACGCAGGATTTGTTCACCGGACAACATTGAAGTAGAGCTAAATTTGCTTCGCGAAGCGTTGAGAAATAATGGCTATCCGGACTGGTTCATTGAATACAACTTCAGGCAACGCAACAAAATCGTGGCCAATTTGGAAGAAAATCAAACTCCCCAGATAGTAACGCTTAGTGTTCCCTTTGGAGGTGATCTTCCAGCGGAAATCTTCAAACGAAAAGTAATTCGAGCGACAAAAGCACAGTTTCCATCAATACAGGTGAGAGTGGTGTTCAACACAACAAAACTGATGCGCACGAATGAAAAAGATAGCCTCTCTGTGACGTCAACACCTTTATCTGTATACAAATTTCAATGTACCTGCAACGCTCAGTACATCGGCAGATCAAAAAAGAGGCTCGAAACTAGAATAAATCAGCATCTCCCTCAAAAACTATTAAAGAGGTGTGCAGCTCCTGCACAAAAATCAGCAATTTGCGAACATGTACTACTCACAGGTCATGCTGTTAGTAGTAACAATTTTTCAGTTCTCTACAAGGCAAAAACAGAGAAAATACTTCTGGCTTTTGAAGCTATTGCAATTAATAAGCTGAAGCCCTGCTTAAACGTGCAGAAAATAATTCAAAAAGAAATTAAATTGGACTGGAACAAAGACATAACCGACATGCCTTTAAAAATAGCCAACGCTTCGCAAAATACGACACATACATCAATTACGGACGCAATTACAATGAAAGCGATGACACACCAAATGAAATTACGCAGAAGGAGTGGTCTAAATTGCACAAAAGTAGTGGTTGAAATTGCGCAAAGCAAAGGCCAGCATAACGAAGAGGAGATTGGTTACAACACATGTACAGTGGATTGGATGAACGAATATACTAACGAATCCAGAACAATGGCTGTAGATACTGGTAGAAATAAGATTTATTAATAAATGTTATTCCATGGAGTACGTTGTTTTGTTCTTACATATATATATATATATATCTACAATAGTGATGCCGTTTGGTCAGCTGACTTAAATCAATTTGTGACGAATCCGATGGAATACATGTTGATGCTGATACAATAAGTGGTAGTATTCGCCTGAGTACAAGACAATTCTTATTGGTTTCTGTGATTCGTAAAATATATCTTGCTGATGGAAATTTGATATGGTTAAACCGGACGCATCTTTTGTTTGCACTTAGTAGGCACAAATGCGAACACATAATAGAAGTTGAATCCACCAATACCAGCGTAAACAATTCTCAAACATCACTTTATAATCCAAGAAGAATGATCCCCACATGTTCTGGGACATTCAAACAGGAAAATACGTACACACAGATTAAAATCAGTACAGAAATAAACCAACAATCTTATCGATGCTGCAAAGAAATTCCGGTACAAGTGGAGATCAGACTTTTTCTCATTCACTAATTTAAATGAAAACTCAGGAAGGATATAACTAATATATCATATTATGTAGTTGAGCATTTGCGAAATAAATTGGCCAAAATACACATTAAACACCCACATAATTAATACATGTTCTACATTTCCTAAAAAATATACTGTATTAAAGACAATGGCAAGCTTTATATTCGCGAAAAACCAGAAAAATTATTACAGACTATTCTGTTCGCACGAAATTGCTATAAAGCATTATGCTCCTCAAATCATTTTTTCAGTCAGGAGTAGCGTCAAATAGTTTCCATAAACAGTGGCAAGAATATGAAATTCAATCTGCCTATTGCTTTATACCATCGAGTATGACCAAACGACCTGTAAGTCACTGGGAGATAAATTCAATTATGCGATTACCTAAAGAAAAGCTTAAACGTGTGTGATTTGCATGACTTTACTAAAATACCTTCAATCGATGATGAAAGTGTAATTGTACGGAATTGGAAATCCTTAACAGAGAATTTTTCAAATTACTTTTTCAATAAAAAATTGCAACATATTCTGGTGTTTCTATTTACAATAGATCAAATGATATCTTTTTAATAAACTAGAAGGAAGTACTTTGCTTTATCGCATATTTGTATGCCATACGATGGCGACAACATTTAAAGTGGTCTTGATTAAATGCTTAAACAACAAATTAACATGAAACGTCGCCCAAAAAGAATTCAACGATCAAGTACTTAAAACAGAAGTGACCTGTGAACTGGAACGATAATAAAAGTATTTCATAGGCAGTTAAACCATTACAGAGTGACATCTAGATGAACAGAGTAATATAAATTTTGGCAAATCCCTTTAACATGCCCCGCACCCCTGTCCCACGATTAATTATGTCTTTGTCAAGTTGGAAACCACTGCCTGTAATGCGTCTGCGACTGAGATCTCAATATATCACTTAAAATCCCAACATACGAGAAAACTGAAAGACGATTCAGTAACTATTTAAACAAGTACCATTTTTCTGTCAAAATGACGGAGAATCACATCGAATTTTCGCGGGTTGATTCAGAAAACGGATAATAAATCTTGGTAAAAATATGATAAGAGGAGCTGAATGAAAGAAACCACCACAAGGTGGTACGGCAAATTGAAAATACATAAAATTACGACAGCTTTACCAATTTCCGCGATTTAGCCTTCTATGCCAATGCTCATTGCAAAAAAGCGTAAAAAGAATATAGTCAATTTACAAAATTTTACACCCAATAAAGTGTGTTGGGCGAACAGAAGGAGAAAATCGTCCGTGATAACGGAATTGTCCCACTTAAAGTACCGTCGTTATATACCAATATTCCATTTAAAAAACTGCATATAGCCTATTATTCCTTTGAATAAAATGGAATTTTCAAATTGCTTCTTATACATTTACGATCGTAGCAATTTCATTTTAGCAAATTTGAACATAAATAATTATATTTTAGAGTTAAATATTGCCCGCAGTTTAGTAATACTGCTAAGAAAAGCTGAATCCTACTTCTAATATTGCAATATTCATGTACTATCTTGAGAAACCTATCATGAAAAATAAATTTGTCCTGTGCCCACTTCACAGAAAAAGGCAAATGGTCCTATATTGCCCTTACCAGAAGCAGACGAATCAGTTAAAATTTTGAATTACTCTTATGCAGCAGATCCACACATCAAATTCATGCACGAGATAGAAGCAACCCAGGATCTTCCGTTTTGTAATCAAACCTGAAATGAAAATGGTGATGCAAAAAATGCAAAGCATAGCGGATATCCGTTTACTGAACGAACAATTAAGTGCGACATCAGCGTGGCAACCTTCAGACGTCAAATTTATTATACGAACGAGCAAACTGGGTCAATAACACCTGCTTTGGAAGAGATATGTAGGAATTGATAGGCAACCTGGCGAAAATTTTCATAATGACCAACTGTATAGTGTGATTTATAGAAGCCAAAATCCGACCATGCGCCAATCGTTTTGTAGAGGATGTCAACGAGATTGCCTTCCTACATGTATCAATTAAGGGCGACCTAACATCTTACAAAATTGCAAAAGTTAACATACAAATAACCGTGAAATGAATTGACAACTTTGTCTAATCGTGTATTGTTTACAAATTAACATGTACAGCACATTATATAGATGAAAGAAGAAACAATTTATCAAGGTAAATTAGCAAAATTCAAGGATGTATCTGATCATTAACCGCCTTACAATGACAAACAATCAGAAAATTTGAAATATATTTTGGAAACAAAGTACACACCAAATTTGTTAGATTTCAACTTTCTTTAAAATATAAAAACTAATAATTTATTATATATATATATATATATATATATATATATATATATATATATATATATATATATATATATAATTCATTATGATATAAAAGTCACATTGAAAAGATGAAGGTAAATTTATTTATGTATATTTTTTAAGATGTTGACAAAAAATGTAATAGGCTCAAATATCCAAAAACATGGTTTTCCACTGGAATTATTGTTAATTGGTGGACATGGTATGTTATAAATATCACATCTTTATGGATTGTATTTTGTATCGGCGAGTTATTAAATGTGCTTCTTTACGCTACTTGCTTGATAGATGTATGTTATCTAGTCATTGGATTAGTGTCAGCTATTTGCATATCTCCATTTAGTACACAGTTAGTTTGAGGAAATTGTTCATATTTCTATCGTACATATGCCTTTTCATATTTTTAAATTTAGTTCTGAATTATATTTGTGTAAGTATATTCATGAAATTGTACAACTTCTATTTAATGCCAAGCCCATTTTACTTTCTTGCTTCGCAGCAGATTTGTGTTATTCTAGTTCATCAGTATATTTATCTTTGTTTTTGCCTCCCCTGGTGTTAATATTAGATTGGGTGAGTTGTGTAAACATGTTTTTCTTTATTCGTGATCAATAAAAAGCTACATGCTATTAATGAAACATGTGAACATACAGCAAGGGTTCTCGATGTTTCACATATATATTGATTCATAAATTTATAATTATTTCCCGACCTCACTTTACGATGTATGGAGAAGTTAATTGGGTTCAATTGATTATCTGTGTGAGTTATAAGATCAGTAAAGGCCGACTCGGCGAATGATGTTTTTCCTCTCTGGATTAACATTCGGGACAGGTGTTGATGTTTTATATTGATTAGCTCCTCCTTACATTTTGCTATAAAAAGAGAAGGCAGTTGATATTTAGCGGTCGTAAACATTTATCAATGTGCGTTGAATAAGATGCTTTCCGCGAAGCAATATTTGCTAATCAGCAAGAATCCTTGCATTATGTTCAAAAGATATTATTCAAATCAATAAAGCATTTCCCAACGCGAAAAAGAAAAACAGCACGAACATTCTGCGAACAAATCAAGCTATATTTTTACATTGGTAACTAAATATAAAATTATCGACGAAAGCGAAAACAATCAAGCCATATGGACAAAAGAACGGGCAAGATATATTAATTTTGCCGCGAAGCCCTATGGGCTGGAAAGAAATATATGCTTTACAATTATCACCAAACAAGCAAGCGGAAAATGCAGATAATATAAACCAAAAGGCAAAAACATAAGCAAGAGAAACAAAAATGCACATTTCCAAAAGCCAAAAGCGTGCTTAGCCAAGAAAGGGCAGACAGATAACACTAAATTAATGACTACAAGTCATACATTTATAAAACAAGTGACTTAAAATGACTAATTTAATAACTCGCCAGTACAAAATACAAACCATCCATCCATGTATATATATATATATATATATATATATATATATATATTCAGACTGTTTTTCCATAAAATACACCAAATTTTCACTCACAGCCAATTCGCGTCATGAATAAATCATTTAATAAATGTAAATAAGACAGTAAATATAAAAACGTGTAAAAAATGGTTAAAAAATGAAATCAACGTGTTATGGCATTTATTTGTTGATATATAAGTTGACAGTATAAACTAGCTTTTGTAAATAATTAATGGAAATACCTCACGTAGACTGGTTCCGTTCTAAATAGGAATTCGTAAATTAAATACATGAATTTCTTGCTACCGATGTTGGAACTGGAGCACATTCGCCTCGGCTTCATATACTCTTACCATATTTACGTAGATTTATAAATAAATTTATGTGGTCGTTAGAGATTTATCATGTGGTAAGACAGAAAATACATTTCAGGAACTAGACTATTTTTGATCTTAATGATAAATCATTGAGTACTTGCCGAAAATGACGTGGCGGGGATTTGGATCAAGGTAAGGTTACATCCGTCTTGTAACACATCACCTGTACGACCGAATCGCGTATTTTTTCATTCACTTATTATTTTCGTCTTTTGATCGACCTCTCATTCATGTTGACATGTTTTTGTAACGCTTTCGAACTACAAATTTTATCTATTATCTCCAATCTGAAAATGAACGGTAGATATTATAACATCAGCGAAAGTGATATCGAACTAAATTAAATGAGGAGGATTGTACAATGTGTATTTTTGCAGTAAATTCTGTACATTGAATACGATAAATATGCATTTCATCCATCAGAAAAATGTTTTCTTTATGGGCACTTCTGAAGTACTTCTCACAGATGCTGCGTTCTAAAGCGAAGCCGGATAGGATCCACCTGGGTGAATGAATGACAAAAACATGAATTACTTTATAATTGAAAATTGTACGCTCATTGAAATGGTTGCAAGACGTTGAAGCAAATTTTTGATGATTGAAATCCGCGCCATGGCATTTCCGACAATTACTTGATGAGTGCCTGGTAAGAATGAAATTGTTCCACTTGACAATTTGAATCTGCTTTCTTATGCTATATTTATGTAATGCTGAAAAACATATGAATACTATTATCCTGCCAAGTTAAATTATTGTATTGAATATATATATATATATATATATATATATATATATGTGTGTGTGTGTGTGTATAATTGTGTAAAGTTTTTCAAATTTAAAGACAATTTATAACTATTGGTGGACATCCCGATGTAACCCGTTGAGTACATTATGATACTCAGTCCCAAACAGGCAAGGAATGAAATAAATTGCAGTTAATTGTGCATAAAATCCTCGAGAAAGCTCTTTCTTATTGCACCTAAATATTTATCCATTTAACTATTACTAATAAGGCGCTGTGGCTAAATAGAATAATCATACAAATGTGCAGAATTCAAATTTTCAACTAACCAGAACCATTTTAACGCCATATAATTGTTACACAACAGTATCTCAAATTCCACGAAATGGTGGTCGTCAAAACAGCCCTAATAGAGAACGGGTATAAAAAAAGATTTGGTAAAGCAGATAAGAAATTGATATAACACACCGAATCAAAGAGACGGTATGCATGCTTATCTTGTAGAGTGTTCGCAAAATCAGAAATTTTTACTCGGCATTGAAAATTCGGATTCCCAAAAATAAACTGATGTTTTTGGTCCAACAGCAAGCTTGTCGCGGACAAAGTCTAAGAAAAAGCTACCTGCCTTCTAACAGCCAAATTTAGTTTATTTATTTTACTGCATTAACTTTTCATTTCACTAAGAATATATAACTGGACGAATCCTAAGAATGCGAATCCAAGAGCTATTTATAATGGACCCAACTGGTGAGGGAAGACAATCTTTCGAAAGAGGCGAAAACGGTTTATTTATTTATGTGACACTACAAACAAGGTAGATATCTGGGTTTTGCAGAGCAGAAAATAAAATTTTATAGCGCATTGCGGATAGGAACACTTACAACATTCGTAATCCGTAACTGAAAAATTCAGAGTCAATTTTTACAAAAATTAAACACAAAATAGTCTATCACATGTGTGTCTGTATGTGTTTATTTGTGTGTGAGCACCTTGGTGTGCTTTTTAGGTTTCCTGGTAGTTATTTAATGATGTGTGCACTTAATCCCTCTACACTCCTTTTGCTTTTCAAAATTTAGTATAAAAAGCCATATATTGCTTTTGAGTTAAGTTGTGGCAAAATAGAAATAATTTTTTAGTCCTTGTACTTTAACCAGCTTTGCAATAAATTTGTGCTTCATTAGACGAAATACTTCTCAAAATGTATGACCAGTGCACAAAAAGTGTTGTTATCAAATCAATAATTTATCAAGTTTCAGTCTTCATCGACGAATGTAAGTTTTCTGCATTATGCATAGTCTGTACTGGATGTGTATGAAATGCTTGTAGTCATAAATAACAAGCATATTAACTTTTATGCGAGTGTGGTTTCTATCTACTTTTATGAATATATGCAAACTGTTTATTAATTATGACCAGTATAATTCAACTCCTTGTTAAACCATTTTGAAAATCTATTACCTGATCATTATTTCACTGACTAATCAATTAAAAGGTCAACTTTACTTCATTTATCAGTGCCGTCGTTAAGGCCAAAATAAAATCTTGCACTAGAATAAGCCTTGAACGGATTGTATTATTCCTTTAAAAACATAATTGATCGTGCTAATCATTTTAAAATTGGTCCATTTTGTTCCAGATAACAGTGAACAATAATACAATATTCAAGCATTACACAGTGTAACTGCCGATTTATACTTATCACTTAGTAGACCTTTCTTAATCCAAAAATTCTACATAATTTAATCGTTATATTTATGCACACTTACAATGATCATTATTAATAATGATTTTATTATTTGGTATCAAATATTCTAATATGCTTTTCCACAGGTTGGCTAAGGGACAAGTGATTATTTGCCGTCGTAATCTGATGATGATCATGGAAGGTCGAAACGCGTCAGTGCGTTGCGACTGGCGATAGTTCCGCTGTGTTTTTCGACGACTGGTTAAATACAACAGGATTGGTGTTTATCCCAAGCTCACAAACTTGATTTAAAGAATTTATTCCGCCACCCGGGCAATCAATTATTGTTTAATTGTATTTTATATATATATATGTGTGTGGCGAAAGCCTCAAACAGTTAATATTCGTGACTGCATAGAAATTGTGCAGCCGACATTTCCAGTCACGTAAAATGTATGCAAGGCTACTAGAGGTGAGAGCCGCATATCTTATTTTGCTTTCCATATATATGCAATGCGGTTTGAACCTCGATAGTCAGTTTGGCGTCGTACTCTGATGATGATCATGGAAGGTCGAAACGCGTCAGTGCGTTGCGACTAACAGCAGTTTTGCTATGTTGTTTGATGACGAATTAAGCACAATAGAATTGGTGTTTACTTCAAGCAAGCAAAATTGATTAAATGATTTGTTAACACCACCTGTGCAATCAATTATTGTTTAATTATTAATATAATAGTTTTCGTTCACTCACGATGACAAGTATGGACGCGTTAATATAGTGTTCAGTAAGAGACATTTTAATACTGCCGTAGGCATTCCACTTAGCTGGACAGAAGTTGTAGATTCCGACATTTTTTATATGCACCCGTTTGAAAGGCAATCTGACAAAGTAATAATGGACTCTGTTATGTCCGAATCCTGTCCTTATTTGCAATAATAGCCAAGCTTTCGCCATGCAGTTAAGACTCTGTTGGCTATTTAGACCAACAACCTCTCGGGTATGTGACATTTTGAGTCCAGATACGTGATTCCTTACGACCCATGGCAATAGCCGTACTTCAATTGGATATCGACTTAAAATATACATATTCCCGCTGTAATACGCTCGTAATCGACTTAATGTTTTTTTCTTGAATTGAACGTAACATAACATGTTGGTGAATCTCATCTTTTTTCACGAAAAAGATTATATTTGGAAAGAAATATCTAAATTATTTTACACTTGATATTTATATATCTAATAATCGTTGGTACTTTCGTGTTCATTTTTCTATTTAGGAGAAATTGTGTGATTAAAGTTGCATTATTCCCCGTTAAATGAAGAAAATAAAGATACACTAAATTTTCACCAGTAAACAAAGTGATAAATGCGTGTTCGTCTCAACTATTTATTTAGTGTGATATTCTCATTTGATGAAAATTTGAATGACTGAAAGAAGAATAAGATATAATTATGCAAAATGTTTAATGAAATTGACCAATTTGAATCGTTGGATATTAGAATACCAGAAGAAATTGTATGGAGCTGATTATTCGCATAATGAAATTAAATTAATTAAACGTACAATATCGATAAGAATACGTTCACCGTAATTGCTTAACCACTATAAATTGAAGCAGATATCTTGGTGACTTTGCCATTCCTCTATAAGGATTGGATCATTGATTTTTTAAACATACTAATCAAAAGAATTGTTTTTATTCAGAAACGGACTAATTAAATAATAATTTATGCGAAGTCAATAGTTTATAAATTTTTCCTCCGTTATATATAATTTCTTCTGCTTTTTGCGCATCCGCTTACTGAGATTTCTAATTAAATTTTGCTTTAGCTGTTTTGCTATAAGTGTAATAATTTTAATATACACGAAGCATGCATAATCTTGCACATAATTATAATAATTGAACATGACAGGGATTCCATTTCATCGACTACATTTATTCAGGTGAGCCAGAATATTTTAAACGTAGTGTGGCTAGTTTTCAAGATTTATGTACAATGGAAGAATTAAAACCACCAATTTTAACAAATAAGATTAATATTTGGTTAATGAATTAAATGTTTCTGCCTTACATAATGATTTATTAATAGATATATCACCTTAATCAAAACCATTTTTTAATTTTAATTTTACTGTGTGCTTTAAAATTGGAAAAGTGTAAATTCTTGAAGCGTACTATTTTAACAAGTACCGAAATTATATTTACAGTCAAAGATTTTTCTTCTCAGGCTCTACATCCAACCAATGCACTTTATATTGAAGCACAAATTGAAATGCACAGGCAAAGAAATTTTTCAATCCAGTTATGCTAGACATATCAGGATCTATTCAAGGGAATAAGCGCAATTTTATCTCAATGGGGTTTGCGAAACTGTGATTTAAAGAAATGTAGGGAAAACCAAGTAAATTGGAAAAGACTTCTGAAACGAAGATGATTGTTAAAGCTTTCGTATCTCAATTCTTTTGCGACTATTTGAGATAAAGAAGCACTGTTTGACACAGATATATATTTATGACAGCTGGAGAGAATCAATCAATTTCACAATTAGTTCAATGAAACTATGAACATGATCCTAAATTGAATGGTTCATTTCGCAGAAATCATAACTTCCATAATTATAATTCATTAAGTAAGGTAAAGGCTAAATACTGTAGAAATATCACAATAATGTTTCTGACTAAATATAAAAATCACATCTAAATTACCATAATTTTAATGGCAAAATAAATATTCTTCCGGAGTGCAAACTTTAATAATATTAATGTTACAATTTCAATGAACGAAAATAAATTATTTCTGATTTTCTCCTCAAGTATGGTTAAATAAATACACTTGCATAATATATTATCAAATATTATTTATCTATAAAAAAACACAGGTTTTCAATGTTATATTTAAAAGATGTTGTTCGTTACGCAGCAAATGTCAGCTTTCATGTTGCCTCCGCCGTATTCTATTGCGGAACAATTGATTGCACTCATAGGTCGGTATAATTATGATTCCTTTGCATTTCAAAATGCACCGTTTGTCTTTTGCCTTGATTGATCGGTTCTCACTTGTCCCTTGATTCTGAAATTGAACACCTGATATTGAAATATAAAAATTTGATCGACACAGGTTTGTTTTTAGGTCATGCTCTTGGCAGATGCTCGTCAGCTTCTTAATTAATTTTATGTCGACATATACCAGTGTGGTATGTAAATCTTGTGGCATTTTAACATATTAATATTATTATCTACCTTAGATTTAATACCAAGAAAGAAGAGTCGACAATCATACACATTAATTATATATAGCTTTTTTGTCCTGTAATGGATTTACGCTCATTATTCTTCTGGTGGTCCATAAATAAATGAGTTAAAAATAGTATTTTACAGTTACAATAGTCTAACAATTCGATTGATAGAATTATTATTATTATTCGGCAGAGTTTAATCCAGCAAAACATAGCTAAAGAGTTACATTATTCACCAAAAGGTCATTTTAGATTTCAATTACTCTGAAAAGTTAAAGCAACTTGAAGACGGTTTAATAACACGTTTTAACGTTTCAACTCTGAAGCGTTTACCATTAACACTATGAACCTCATTGCTAGGAGTTCTCGATCTGCTAATATTTATCGATTTCGGTTCAACTTAAAACCTGTCCGGAGTGGTTTTAACTAGTTTTTCTATCGAAAATTCATAAAAAATAATAATTCGCGAGCCAGTGTCGCTAAATACCACCCTAGTGAGCTTTGTTATTCTTCTAGGAACAGTGAAAATAATTGTTCTAGTGTGCTCAAATTGTCTGTCTGCTTGATGTATAGTATTAATTTTAACCAATCTAAAATAATACATTTTATTGCGCCCAAAATGTGCTACACTTGCCGACATGGAGACCAATGCTTTCAACAATCAAGATTGCACTTTGTTAATGTAAGTCTACTGTCTATTTGCCAGTTGTCACAAGCCGTATTATTTTGTTATAATTCAATTTGTCGAACCACTATATTTGCTTCTGCGTAAGATGATGAATTGCTATAAAACTCCTTTAATTTATCTTTCCAACTTACAAAATGTGTATTTTTAAGCGAACAAAATATTGGATAAAATATTGGCATTCTCCTTCAATTCAATAGAGCCCCTCAGTACATATAGTTTATGTTTAATATCAAATGGTCAGTAAAAGTTAGTCTAAAGACTAATTTAAAAATGTATACCAATCGTTATCCACCTGAATAAACCTTGAACACAATTTGGCATTGGTATTATACTTGTAATTCAATGCATACTGTGGTATTTGAGGCTTCGTGGATATGTTGCATATCTTTGAATTAATTATTATGCAGTGAACGCTCAGTCTAAGTCATACCCGACTGTAATTCATGAGTATTATTTAAGAGTAAATTTGCTCATATATTTAAATTACATTTATAACTATAGATTATACAATCACTATATTTACTTATATATATATATATATATATATATATATATATATAATATATATGGGTATATAAGATTCAGTCAATCAAGAAATTTATCGATTGGTTATTGCACTTTCCTATAGAGGGTGTTAATTAAAACTTGTAAAAATTAAGATACATCAACAAAAGCCAGGCAACTGTTAAATATTTGTTTTATGAATATGTATGATTAAATTAATAAAATGGACAAAGATCTTCGTGATGGACAGAAATTCAAACTTTCCAAAATAAGAATGTTAAATCGGCCATTACTGAGGATTAGATACGGCACAATATTAACGGTGCTTTTTAAGCATTTCAACAATGAAGTGACGATACAATTTGTAAAAATGTAACAACCTCATACTTTGTCCTAAACCAGTAAACCTAACAGGCGGACATTTGCCAGAATGTACATCATGCCGAAGGTAAACGTTTTAGTTTGAACGAGAAACTTGCCACCACAATACCAATTATGCCAATAATCTACGGACCACATAAAAATCTAGCAGGCAAAATATTACCATCTTACAGCCAATACAAGCTACAGTGTGAAAAAATTATGCTTGAGACAAACGCTAAAGGCACTGCTTATAAAACGCACTCTAAACTAGGCAAAGTTCTATATGCTTCGATGTCAGAAATGCAAATTAGTTACGGACTGCGGTAGCTCCATAAGGAAATGAGTTTTGCGCATTAATTAATTACAATCTTGTGTTTGCGAATGCCTCTTCATGTGCCTTTTCCATTTGCATTTCCATTTGTCATAAAATATGTACATGATTCGACTTAATTTCATTTACGTTATGTGTTTTCATATATAAATCAAATGATTTTCGTCTTAACGAAAAATGTCATTTCGAACTAAATTAGTTAATATTTTTGAAATGATGTTTTTATTTAATACTCGATTTATTTATCAAATTATATTAATACTTTTTTAATGTCGGCTTCATTTCAAAATATAGAATTAATTTAATACAGTGATAAGAGCAAGCACAAATATATGTTTAACCAATATATATATATATATATATATATATATATATATATATATATATATATATATATATACCCCGGCACATTTTTCGGAATTCTCAAGTTACACTGTAGTTATCTGCAGATGTTTTGTATTATTTCATAAATATATTCAGAAAAAGATATACTCTCCTAGGCGTAGTCGAAACTGAAAACGTTTAACTATAATGACATAAAATCTACTTCACCTTTTACCATGCGGTCCATTTAATACACATTTTTAATTTGTCTTTATGGGATACTTGAAAGTGTACTAATTTTCTATTTTTAAGTTTTGCAATACTATATTTCTTCAGTTGCTTCTCAGATTTTGGTTTTAAAATGAACCGATTTAGTTTTAATATTTAAACTAATACTTTAAATTTGTCAAACAAGCAGTCCAGTCATGCAAACTTGACGACAAATCATGCGCAAAATTGGGTGAGTCCTGTTCAACTAGGTTCAACTAAACGCAAAATGCACTTCTTATATAATGTCTTTCATTTGCATATTCAGAATTATGTTGTGAATAATTTTATTTGAAAAATTAGTCTAATCTGTTTAAAAAAAATATTAACTCGCACCTTAATAACATTTTTTCCGAATGATAAATTTCATTGCCTTTAATTTATCTTTCACTCAGTAAGAAACTTATCGCTTTAAATGCTTCTAATGCCCAGACGAAATAATATGGAGCATTTACATATTATTGGAAAATCTACCTTCTAATGTAAAATGTCTATTAGCTTATTTTTTAATATCCAAATTACAGGCCTGGCGTAACTTAAAATATACGTATTGAAAAAATATTTAAGGTTTTAAAGAACTAAGAAAGATTTTCATTTAAGCAATTACTGACTACGCAATTGATATTTCTTAGCATTAGTTTAAATTGAAATTATTCTCTATTCCTAATGCAAAAGTATTTCTTTTGTTCTTCTTATGCTGAATTCGTCAATCGAATTGGCAATAATATATATATATATATATATATATATATATATATATATATATATATATATACCAATTTCCAACAAAATTAACAAATGTAGTTTACATTTAATTTGCAGTAAGTTTTCTGCAATAGTTCTTGTTTTTCATAATTAACAAAAACTTAACTTTAACTATAGTTAAATTCTTCTCCATTAATCTTTATCGTATACTCATTTTGCATCTGATTATTGTCATATATGTTGAAGATAAAAGTAAATTCTTTTGTCAAACGTTTTTTTGTGATATGATAACGCTGCTTTCAGGATGTTTGAATTAACTTAGTACTTTACTGTGATTAGTCTATTATTCCTTAATAGCTTGCTTTTTAAATAGATGACACGTGATATTTTATTTAATTAAAAGAACAATTTGCACCAAAGTCAGGGAGGTTTCACATTACACAATGATAAACAAAAGAGTTCATTTTCTTCAGTATATGGAATACAAGATATAGGTGGTATGTTGATTTCTTACCAATTTGGCACGGCGAAGCATCTGATGCGAATATTTTTAATCAATTGAAATTCCGATATTTTATTTTACTAATTAGTGACTTGTTTTTTTCGAACTGCGTAATCAGCTGTTATTTTGTTAATGTTGATTACACTTCTGTTGTTATGTGTTTTAATATCGTAGATAGATCGACTATATGTAATGAATATGTAGTAAATAATAGAAATTTATTTAACATACTAATCAATTAGGATTAACGAATTTTTAGATGTTTATAAATTCTGTTTGCCAAAATAAATATAAAGATAAGCAAAAATTCAGATATGTAGAAAAAAAGGAAATGTCGAACAAAAATACATGCAATCCTGAATGAATGACATTTACATTGGTGGAATAAATTATATCATTTTGAAAATATTTAAACAACTTACTTAAAAAGAAACAGTTTCAGGAAAATAAAATAAAGAAAATAAGTTGTGATTTTAAACGAAAAATTACTATCAAGGCTTGGACGCCATTTTGCAACTGGCATAAATTTGAGTAAATCCAAAAGCAGACAAATGCTTCCGTCTTCATTCAATGTTATCCATCTTGGCATCAAATTTATTTTTTGCTGGATAGAATGGCACAATATATGCAGCCGATATTTTTGGCTCATTTTTCTACAGTGTGTTAGTTTGTAGTGCATATATTAATTTGTGTTAAAAAAGGAAGCGAGAATCACAGGGAAGAGGACAGGGAGGGTTGATGATACTGAAATCCAACGTATATAATGAAGGCAAAATATGTGCGCAAGTGCAAGAAAATGATTTTGATGCAAAATAAATATTTAAAACACGAAGCAGAATATTCAGCTTTTGTTTGTCGGAACGCATTATTATCTGGTATGTGCCAATTAATTTTTCGGTTTATATAGATATTTAAGCGAACACTTAATGAAATGCCAAATTTTCAAAGAACCACGAAATGTTATTTATGTAAATGATGACATCTTGGATGGGAAGCATTCCTAATTTTAGGTTATATATTGAAAGAACACTGTCCATGTCTGTGTTTAAATAAACAAATTTTACTTATATCATCATTGCAAACGTGGTTTTTCTAGAACCACAAAATGTGATGGACAGTTCTGTATATTATTATTATTATTGGAATATATTAAAAGAGAAATTTATTTTTTCTATTCAGTATGTTTAAGATATGAAGTTAGCTTGCTAATTTACAAAAAAAAATTTAAAATATGAGCCCATGAATGTGTGAGCTTAAAATCTGAATAGTTGCAACGTGTTAACCACATTAAAGTACAAATTTTAAGAATAAAATAAATCGATTGTTTTTACTGATATCATAGTCGATTGAGGTAAACTCTTTAAATAAACACGCCTTTTTTAAATAATTTTGCGATTAATCTAATTATTCATCAGGCTACATCCAAAAATGAATCCCATGATATCATTTGTGCTACTATCATTCAAATGCATGACTCACAGATCTGAGTTTCAGTAAGAACTTGACAGCTAGCATTATAGCATTCTGTTCTTGATTCGTTATACTTTAATAATATTTCATGTTAGATCTTGTTTCACCACCTGTTTTCACAACATACATTTTATCAACATCAAAATTCTGGATAGCGATTGTCCAAATTGCCCTTTTATTGCTACTAATGCAATAAAGAAATATATTATACGTAAAAACAACCATGGGCCTTACAAAAAATGATCCCAACATAATGTACATAAAAACGAAGTTTTTAGAATTATTCAGTTTAATTGCGCCTATATATTTAGAACATAGTGCTAATCATCATTTAGCCGTAAATATTCTTATTGTTTTGTTCAAATTTCTTAAGGATATATAGTTAACAATTAAAGTCGTTTCTTTAAATCAAGTTTGCGAGCTTGAAGTAAACACCAATCCCATGTATTTAACCAGTCGTCGAACAACATAGCAAAACTACAACCAATTGCACACACAGACGCGTTTCGACCTTCCATGATCATCATCAGAATACGACGGAAAACTGACTAGCGAGGATCAAACTGGTTAAATACAATGGGATTGGTTTTTAATTCAAGCTCGCAAACTTGATTTAAAGAATTTCAACCACCACCCACGAAATCAGTTAATGTTTAATTCTATTGACTATATATATGTGTGACGCAAGCAGCAAACCGATAATGTTCGTGACTTCATAGAAATTTTGCGGCCGATATTTCCGGTAAAGAACAATATTTGCGAGACTATTAGAGATGAGAGACGCATATCTAATTTTGCTTCCCATATATATGCAATGTGGTTTGATCCTCACTCGTCTGTTTGCCTTCGTACTCTGATGATCATCATGGAAGGTCGAATCGCGTCAGTGCGTGCAACTACAGGTAGTTTTCGATTTTGTTTGAAGACTAGTTAAATACGATGGGATTAGTTTTTAACTTCAAGCTGGCAAATTTGATTTAAATAATCGTTACCACCCCACGCGCAATTAGTTAATTTTTAATTGAAAGCGTTGTTTGCATTCTCTAAAGAAGCAATAAGCTGTTTATGACAAAATTGACATATAAAATTTGTTCCGAAATAGGTATTTAAATTGTCCATCAATAAAAATGTTAACAATTTTTGACAAATGGATTAAAAGATTTTAACTCTTTAAGAACAGGAAATATAGATTTGGCACAAATTTTAAATATATACTTGCTGTTTATCAATTTATTTTAAAATTATTTGCGAGATCAATGTCTAAATTGCACATCCGAAAATAATTATCGCCCCAAAAAAAATTATCAGAATTATTTGCTATTACTGACTGGAAGTTTATGTTGTGTGTATGAAGTTTATCCATATCCACATTTTTATATTCATATACTTTCGTATATATTATATGAAATAAAACATGTGTACGACATGTTAATTTATCAATTCTTATCTTCTATTCAATTAACGAATATGTACAGCTACAATGCTGGAACACATACATGTTTCGTGGCTTAGCAACAGTGGTTAAACTGATACAACTATAGGAATCTCAAGGTCGTCCTTCTTTTTCGGATTTAAAACGGAGAAAAACTGTGCAAGGGCATTTCAGGACACAGTTGACTTTGGTTCTTGCAATTTTCTTTCACACTATGCTCAGGTAACTAGCGCTGTGAAAAATGCAACTGTTTTCCTTATGTTTACGGGGAGAAATAACGGAACATAGAAGCTGTGCACATAGTGCAATTAGGCCTAGAATTCAATTTAAATAGTACATAATCTGGATAAAGAGACATTGTTCATTAGACATGGCTTGAATTCACATAGTCCTAAATGTGCAACAGGGAAAAAAACAATGAATATTATAACCAAAAGCTTTCAGAAACTGTGGCTGAATGATGGACTATGTAACTATTGTTGGCGCGCGTGTACAGATGAGAGTGTGCATGTTTGTATGTAACATTTACTTTTAAAAAGCCAACAGATTTCAGCCCAAATTGCACATTAAAATACATTTTTTAAATAAACTTAAGTGCAAACTAAACTATATAAAGAATTGTTTGCTACTGTAACTGTCTCGTAAACCTAACCACGGAACGTTTCTACTTTCATTCTAATATAAATTGTATTTAAAATAGTAAAAATTTGAACACTGATAAGAGTTTGTAGTTTTGCTCTGATGATGTCTAAGAATTACAAACACGTCAGTACGTGCAACTGATGGTGGTTTTAACTTTTTTTATACGATTGGATGTATAAATATATTTCATTATCACCTCCAGTACGAAAAATTAATTCAAAGCTTTGTTATCTCCACCCGCGTGGGCAATAGTTTGTTAAGTTGTATAAATTACAATAACTTGGCGAATGTTGCGAAATTGTTATTCTTGTAACCAAAAAGTATAAACGCAACGGAATTTACAATTAACTACAAAATATGCGTGACAATTAGGTGGAAGAGCCAAATATTTGATTCACGATAATTTTTATGCATTTTGGTATGATGATCGTGAGCAAATTTTCTGCCGTGCTCTCATAATCACCATAGAAAACGAAAAATGCCATAGCGTGCAATTGAATACCTTTCGTTGTATGATGAGCGATAGGATAAATGAAACTGAATTCGACTTGTGTACACGTTTGAAATTATTATGTACGAATTTATTAATCAATGGCAAAGGTCATATGGCTCTTTTGAAGTTAAGTCAATAATTGTCTCCTAATGGGGTAATTTAAAAGTACGTTGGTATTTGCCTTAATATTGTACCACTAAATCAAAATTCATCACGGAATCTTAAATGTTTTTTTTCAATTCGCGCTTTAATAAATTTCACCGCAATAATGACAAGTGCGAAAATAAAATAATTTTTATTAAATAATTGTGGCTTTTATTTCCTATTTTCTCTCCTAGTATTCACAAATGAGCATTATATATATAGATATATATATATGTTTATTTAATTAAAATGAAAAAAAAATAAACGGGAATGTAGTGTTTACTAAGGCAATTTAAAAATTTAAAAATCATATCATCCCAAAGAAGACTCAATGGTGAGTTATTTAAACGGAAAATCATTTTCTGGCTTTGGGCCTGATTTGATGCAGATACACAAAATTGTTTGGGTTTCCATTTTTCACACGCTCTCACGCTGTTTAGTTTTATTTCTTTCATGTATTATCGCTATATATGTTAATTTTCAAGATATTTTAGGAGAAAATGAGAAAAAAAGCGTTTATTCTATATATTATCTAATTATTTTTATCTTCGCTTGTGGCGATTGTATTAGAAACTTATATTTTTAATATAGTTTCCATATAATAATGTCATATGACCATATTTGAATTTATGTAGAATTGCTTTTTAACCGCAAATAAAAAACATTGACACCAGATTGAATACATATATTTTAGGCTATTCTATCATGAAAACAATTGAAATATACCACATCAAACAGTTCTTTTGTGAAGGAGTAAATTGAAGAATAAATTGTTTATTGGAGCGTAACTTTGTTAAAATGCTAGTTTAAAAAATCAGTCGAAAAGCTTATATTAACGCGCTCTATCTTGAAAGCAAAACATGAAACCACCTATTCAATGTTATAGCCATAAATATCTATATTATTTCACTGAACCCTAATAATCATCATAAACTAATTGATCGAGGATACTAAACACTTCAGTTTAACTCACTGACCACCATTGGCGTATTGATATTTAGTTAAGATGATAGTTTAAAAAGTAAAGTATTCCGAAAGGCAAAACAGACTGAAAAACACCACCATTATCACAACGATGTTCTCATTACCTAAAAATGAAGATTCATTCACCATTTATCCATAAGGAATAAAGCAGATCTGTTCGCTAGAATACAAATACAAAGGTTGACATTAGTTTAAACAACATTTTTGACAACAGTATTAATAATTGAAGAATCGGTGAAGCAAAACACCACAAAAACAATGAAGACGTATTTTTCGATATAATTATGATTTATAGACCAGCTTTATGACAATTTTATGCTTCAGTGCACATTTTATTTATCAAATGACTTCACCGGAATATAAAAATGCTTGAACAAAACATCCTACTTTACACATTATTAGATATTGTTAGTTTTCTTATATTTTATATAAGGATATTTAGTTTAATAATGGTTTATTCTGACACTGAGCAGATTGCACATTTGTATTCAACATAAATGGGATGTAAACGAACGGATATTTTCCGAAACTACACAACCATTCAATTAATTTACAGTGAAAACATTATGCAGTTGTGAACCCAATGATCTATTCAGCACAATATCATAAATTAGAGCAGTGCAAGGTATAACCACAATTTATTTGAATTTTTCGGGCAACGCTCAATGATATTAATTATTCTGCACAAGTCGTATTAAACAAAGAATTGCATTTTATTTTTAAGCTATAATAATAACCATTTTCCCGATTAAAACACATCTAATGCTACGTTATGCATTTCGATTAATTCGTTTATAGTCAGTTTGCTGTCGTTTTCAGATAATGTTCGTGAGAAATCAAAATACGTCAGTAAATTTAACTGACGGTAGTTTTTTATAATTTGTGCAACAGCTCTTAATCTATTTATCGTGACTACCACGTACAGCAATTGTGTAAGTATTGCACATATTACAGCTATTGTCCAACACTTGAATTCCTAGATACATCACTGTTATGAATAAGCTAGTTTATTCCTTATTTCTATAATGTGGCTTCTTAAAACAGCTTATACAACATTTATTAACAAAAACTTGCATGCACTATGTTTTGTGTATGAACATAATAATTGATTGCGCTGGTGGTGTTAACAGTTATATTAATCAAGTTTGCGAGCTTGAAGTAAACAGAAATCCAATTGTATTTAACCAGTCGTCGAACAACATAACAAAACTACCGCTAGTCGCAACGCACTGACGCGCTTCGACCTTCCATGATCATCATCAGAATACGACGGCAAACTGACTAGCGAGGATCAAACCGAAATTCATATATGGAAAGCAAAATTAGATATGCGGCTCTCACCTCTAGTAGTCTTGCATACATTGTACGTGACTGGAAATGTTGGTGTTTACTTTAAGCTCGCAAACTTGATTTAAAGGATCCTTAAAATGAAGTCTTAATTTTCCAAATATCTTTATATTTATAAATTTTACAGTACTCAGTTCAATGTCAAATCATAACAATTATATAAGCACTCTAAGTTGCGAAATTGATCATTAAAAGACTGCTCAATTGATTTAACTTATGACAGCAAATATATTCTTAATCAGATGTCGACAAAAATTAATTAAACGAGGTTACCTGTTGAAAAAAATTGCAATCGAGCCAAAATTAAATTTATCTTGCTGGTAAACTAGTGCACAAAACAACTACCACGCAATATATTGTATTTTGTATGCCGTACATAAAAATATGGGTTACCTTTTGGATATTTGGTCATGTATAATTCCTGCAACTATTTAAAGCATTTTTTATAATGTTTAGATCATTAGCTTTTTAAATGCCGTAACATATTTTTAAATAAAAGAAATTTCTCAAAAATTATCTTATCAAAGAATTGCCAATATTAAAACGTTTGTTATATATGATTGGATATAAATATTAGCATCTACACAAGAGCAAGGCTCACAGGACATTTTTTATCGTAATATAGGCACACGGGAGTTTTTTTTATAATGATCATATGTCCACCTTAACGGCAATTTCAAGCTAAATATACGTTAACTGGGTCGCTCTTTGGAAATGATTCCAGCGCTTTAATTTGACAAACTCGAAAAGACCGCGATAATTTAATTATTATTTCATATATCAAATTTAGTTAAAAATATTCCCAATGTTATCATGCTTAAACTTTTAATGAGTTCATCACGTTAACGGCTGAAAAAATGCATACAATGAATGATTTATTTTCAATTTATTAATTTGTATTAAATAAGCATATTTTCGAAGTGTAAAGAAACGTTTTAAAGTCCTGCACAATTGCTAAATTGATCAAATCTGTGCGTTTATTTAGTCTTCTCAACAGCACTTTATTAACAAATTTGTAAAACTGCGCAAAAAATTGCTTATGAATATTATTTTATTTTGTGAAGAATGTATATTTATGACTTCTGCAAACAGCCAATTAAAAACTATGCATATCGGCAAATTACGCAGCTGTGAACTGTCTGGAGCTTGAGAAATTCGACATACAGTTGGAAAATTGTGTTTCTGCGTAGCGAAATTCTAGGATTAAAGGTCACGCCTAACTGAACACACTGCCCTGTAAATATCTGGTGAACAATGCAACAATTGGTAAAAGTTGTTTGTTTAGTAGAAGCTATATAAACGGAAAATAAGGCTGTTTTACTCTGGCTGTGGTACAAGCTGGATATTTTAATTCAGCTATTAAATTGGCCTTAATATAATCTTGTAAACGTAATAAAATACGTAAAACAATCTTTTTAAGGTCATTAACGTTTCTACATTGTACATATATGAGCTAGTTTTAGGAATGACAAATCAGGTCAGACTAACATTCAAGTACTTTTGCATCTAGCGGTTTATGGTACTATTTAGAGAAGAAATTTTAGCTAGCTTTAATTAGAATACAGTCATATTTTTAACACTTCTTTTAAAAATCTTATAATATGTGTATATCATGGCGGAAATATGGCTTAAAAAGCGTAATTGAATATTTCTAATGCAACCGATGAAGCTTGGAATAAATTTATACTAAAAAATTGTAGCAATTGGTATTAAGGTTTTTTCAAATATTTTGTGCTGCTGTGCATTGATTGACTGCTTGGTACTCGTTATGCAACAAGTAGTTTTATCGTCCACTGTCTAGCTCTTCAGTCAAAATATTTTAGGACGTCAATTCATCTTTGCATACGTCCGACTAATTTGTTATCCTAACTTTGTTAAATGAATTATTTACAGGTGATATCACTGGTTCATAAATTGCGCGTAACAAACTCGTTTCACGAATCAAGTAACAGATAATTGATAATGTTTGTTATTTTATTAAGGGAATGAGCCACATCTCTTCTTTTAAGGCAAAATTTCTATAATTTTTAATTAGGTCTTCGATAATTCATTTTCAATTATTCTCTGTTTGTTTACAACAAAGTTGAAACCTTCCCAGTACGTGTATTACCTCGTATTGTTCTATATTACGCGGGTGGTTTCCCAGCATAGATTGGTGAATGGTATTGCAATTACGCACCCAACTGATTTTTGACCGCAAATAAGGCGTACAAACAAAGACACATCAAATAGAGAAAGATGTTTTTTTCAAGTCTACAATCTCGATTTAAAGAAAAACAACAATTTTCATCATGGTTACTACGAAGTAAAACAAAAGAAAGAGGATATTTAAATTATTAACAAGAGGGGACAGGTTGTTTTGACGGATCAACAAGCATGATGCGTAGGAGTAATTACCATCTTTGTATTAAATTTAGTCTCGCATAGCGTTTACTGGAAACGAATGTCGCATGAGAAATTTCTTTGATGCGTAATGCTGTGTGGAAGGCTAGATACATTAATAATCGCTGCAGTCTCACGCACAATAACATGAGTTAAGGATGTGTTGTTATTAACCGTACAATCAACGATTGCATATACGAACCACGTGTAGCGAACATACGAGAAATGATGTTTTTGAAATATCAAGGAAAATGTACAATCATCATTTTTAGTCAAGTATAGTGTTGGTAAAACTAGCAGTAATTGAAGTCGCCTGTCAGATTTTCCATTTACGATTATATGCATTGACGTTTGGTCCGCGCAAGCCAGCTTGCCGTTATGCTGCAATGGTAGTCATGGGACTCCAAACGCGCCCCAATGTTTTACAAATTGTAATGCACAATAATTTTGACGTCTACTTAAAACTGCAGAACTTCATTGTTGTAACCATACGCTCAATCAATAGTAGTTAATTGGGTGCTATTGATTTCTAAATAGTACTACATTTCTTTTTTTCTATAAAAAAGATTTTAATACCTAAAAAAATCAATAAGAAACAAGCTCAAATTATGGCTTTCTTTAACATTGACATAAATTTATATAAATAATACTTACAGAAATAATTAAATACAGTATTAAATCATTTATTTAAACCCATTACCATAATTAGTAAAGTAAATTCTTCTTAATGACGATTTGAATCTGGCTAATTGGATCTTTGTGTTGAAGGTTAAACTTAACCTATCAAATTAATTAAATAAAAGTGGACGGTTAATGTTCGTGACTGCATAGAAATTGGGCAGCCGATATTTCCAGTCAAGTTTAATGTATGCGAGACTGCTAGATGTGAGAGCCGCATATTTAATTTGATTGCCATATATATTCAATGCGGTTTGATCCTCGATAGTCAGTTTGCCGTCGTACTCTGATGATGATCATAAAAAGTCGAAACGCGTCAGTGCGTTGCAGCTGGCGGTAGTTTTGTTATGTTGTTCGATGACTGGTTAAATACAATAGGATTGGTGTTTACTTGAAGCTCGCAAATTTGATTTAAAGAATTTTCACCCACTCTCACAATCAATTATTGTTTAATTGTAACGTCTATGTATATATGTGTGTGGCGAAAGCTAAAAACAGCTAATGTTCGTGACTGCATAGAAATTGGGCAGCCGACATTTCCAGTCAAGTTCAATGTATGCGAGACTGTTAGAGGTGAGAGCCGCATATCTAAATTTGATTTCCATATATATTCAATGCGGTTTGATCCTCGATAGTCAGTTTGCCGTCGTAATCTGATGATTATCATGGAAGGTCGAAACGCGTCAGTGCGTTGCGGCTGGCGGTAGTTTTGTTATGTTGTTCGACGACTGGTTAAATACAATGGGATTGGTGTTTACTTCAAGCTCGCAAACTTGATTTAAAGAATTTTTGCCACCACTCTCGCAATCAATTATTGTTTAATTGTAACGTCTATGTATATATGTGTGTGGCGAAAGCTACAAACAGCTAATGTTCGTGACTGCATAGAAATTGGGCAGCCGATATTTGCAGTCAAGTTTAATATATGCGAGACTGTTAGAAGTGAGAGCCGCATATTTAATTTGATTTCTATATATATTCAATGCGGTGTGATCCTCGATAGTAAAGTTGCCATCGTAATCTGATGATTATCATGGAAGATCAAAAAGCGTAAGTGCGTTTCGGCTGACCGTAGTTTTGTTATGTTGTTCGATGACAAGTTAAATACAATGGGATTGGTGTTTACTTCAAGCTCGCAAACTTGATTTAAAGAACTTTTGCCAACACTCTCGCAATCAATTATTGTTTAATTGTAAGGTCTATGTATATATGTGTGTGGCGAAAGCTCCGAACAGCTAATATTCGTGACTGCATAGAAATTGTTCTTCCGACATTTCCAGTAAGGTTCAATTTATGCGAGACAGTTAGATGTAAGAGCCGCATATCTAATTTGATTTCCATATATATTCAATGCGGTGTGATCCACGATAGTAAAGTTGCCATCGTACTCTGATGATAGTCATGGAAGGTCAAAACGCGTAAGTGCGTTTCGGCTGGCGGTAGTTTTGTTATGTTGTTCGACGACAAGTTAAATACAGTGGGATTGGTGTTTACCTCAAGCTCTCAAACTTGATTTAAATAATTTTTGCTACCACTCTCGCAATCAATTATTGTTTAAATGTAACGTCTATGTATATATGTGTGTGGCGAAATCTACAAACAGCTAATGTTCGTGATTGGATAGAAATTGGGCAGCCGACATTTCCGGTCGCATACAATTTATGCAAGATTAATAGAGATTAGAGCCGCATATCTAATTTTGCTTTCCAAATAAATGCAATCCAGTTTGATCCTCGCTAGTCTGTTTTTCGTCGTACTCTGATGGTGATTGTGGAAGGTCGAAACGCGTCAGTGGGTTGCGACGTGCAGTAGTTTTGTTATGTTGTTCGACGACTGGTTAAATACAATGGAATTGGTGTTAACTTCACGCTCGCAAACTTGATTTAATGTAATGAAATTTTTGTTTATTAGATTTCTGAATATAGTAATGGAAATGAAATTCTGAAATTTTAAATAACCAAGCTTATATCAAATTTCGTTTTCAGTGATCGGTACGGATGGTGTGGAAACCTTCGAAATAACAAAATCTGGAAACCGAACTTAGAAAGTACTTGGAAATGAGGATCATCTAACTTAAAATATAACCAATATGTCTGTAATTTTTTAAAATTCTACAAAAGAAATCTACTTTATAACATCGAAATCTAAGTCCGCAAGATCTTCCATAGTTTATCTGACAAAACCTTTGCCAAGGCGTAACTACCAGGAGAGACATGTAGATATGAAAATCAGACTACGTCAAATTAGTATTATAGTATATTCGAAAAGATATATTTTCCCATCTCTACTATCAAGTGGCGACCTACGAGCCAAAAAATTTACGCTCTGATTAAATCGAATCACGATATAAAAAAAGAAACCTAAAATTCCACATCAATTTAAAAGCTCATGCAATCAAGACACTGATATCTAACAGTTGAATACCTACGTCTACCACATCGTTCAACGTTTAAAAATTAACATATATTTCTATTTGCATATGTATTGGAATTAAGAACTAGAAACTGATCAACAGCGTCCACCAAAATTTACCACAGAATATGGTAAGAAAAGTTTTTTAATCATGAGAAACTCTAATAACTCGGAGCATATTTTTAAACGAACGACATACTAAATGTAGCAAAATTTTCCGGCTATACAAGAAGCAATTAGTATAATCAACGTTGCGGTCTATATATAAGCACCTGACCCATTAACTACTTACGTATGTCGGTATAAACTAAGACTTGTATAATGTAGCAAAGGCAATTCATCAAGTAGATGATGTAGATGATTTGCCCTTGCTACACTATACAGATCTTAGTTTATACCGAATATGTAAATAATTAATGGGTCAGGAGCTTATATCAAGACCGCAACGTTGATTATAATAATTTTTAATAGTACCCGTGCAACCAATGTTCGTTTAATTATATACAAGAAGCAGTCTAAAATTTACTTTACATAAACAAGCACTCGGCCGAAATATTAGAAATTTCCGAGAACATGTTCTTATACTCTTCTGGCCATGTATCACTAAATTCAATATTTAAATTCTAATATACAAGAAAAGCCAAAAACATAATTGAACAGCATCAAACATTTATTCCACCGATCTCACAACGTGTTGAATAAGCAACAGCTGCGAAAAATACATTAATATCTACATAAACAACTTTGGAAATTAAAAATGAAGAAGAATGATTAATGATGCAATCTATAGAACGTGCGTTGTTGCCATGGCGACAATGTGGCAGAACAGAAAACTTACGAGAAAAACACATTTGTACACGCAAAAGGTAAAAAACAAACTCCTGGCGAAATATTAATATATCGACAAAACAGTAATTAGATCCTAAACATCATTAAGGTATGTGGTGAGAATAACCACGACGTGTAGATGGACAAACGTTTATAAAACGCACAATTAAACATGTAATGAGGTACAAAAAATCGTGTGACTATCGAAAATAAATACAATCAAAGCTGAAACACAGATTGGTTCTCGTTCACTTTACCAAATGCAAGCCTATCTTTAGTAAAATAAAATTATTTTAGTACCCATTTCATTGTGTTAATGGAATAAACTGGCCAATAAATCAAAATAAATAAACTTGCAATTATGAAACGTGTCTTCCAAAAAGTATAGTATATATGATTTTTGTTGTTATAAACAAAAAATTGCATTTGGTTGCCAAGTCAGTTCATCCAGTAAACCAGTTTTAGTCCTTATGGGGGGAACTCTTCTTATATTGTCCAGAATTTTCCGCGGATTAGACATTTGCTTGGGATTCTGGGACTCTATCTACTACGTCCATCAAGCCACATACTACAAGCAAATTGTTGTCATATACAAGTTAATATTTCTGATTAGCCTTTTTTCTCGGTGAAACAAAATTAGAATCTCTTAAAACCTGCAGCCTTACTTAGCTACCCCCAATCTGTCATTGTTCACCAAATGCCATGCCAATTGGAAAATTTACATTGATTTGAAGTCTGGTGGCAGGATTAAATGGCGGAAGTAAAATGTAAACACTGCATCGGTTATAAAGTAACTAAAATAGCAAAAATATATTCTGAAGCAACAATGCAATATATTATAATCTGCAATAAATAGTACTATATATAACGTGCCATCTTTGATTGGCTACGCATCATCGCTCTGCGAAATGTGTTTAAGTGGTCTATTCACTTTGATTTAGTAATATATTAGAATAGTGATTTCGTGACAGCCGATGTGCTACTAGCGTCATTCATTTGGTACTAAGCGATACATTATGAAATGAGCTTCGGTTGTGCAACCAACATTGACTTTAGCATGTCAATGTTTCTAGAAACTTAGATGGATTTTTTACAGTTTCAGGTTCACAACATGCTTTTAATATTGGCGGATATTTATTTTTGGTGCTTTTAGCATGCATCACTTTTTCTTAAATTTCTACAGCCCATCTATCATATCTAGTATGATCAGTTAGTATTCCAGTGTGAATGGTATCATGGACATTATACGTCAGTCTAATTAATCGATTGACGTTCAAACATATAATATATCAATTTTGTTGGCACAGTTTTTATGACGCAAATATGCTTGGTCCGCATTCGTGTATGCGGTTGTATTTATCGGGTAGACCCTACAACGCCATCTACAAACCTAATGATTTGATACTTTAATTGATAAATTTTGACTGTTGTAAACACGGATACACATTTTGTTGATCGTTTAAAATTTCTGACATCGAATTTGTACCGGAAAAGGAGTTTTACGCGTTTGGTATTGCTGATAGGACGGTTCCGGTCCAGCACTTTAAATCTCAAAGTAGTGACACATTTTTTATATCCTATACCCACGGAATATTTTGATGAAAGATTTAGGAAAATTGGACGCAACACCTCAAACACAATGGCATATATTTATATATATATATATATATATATATATATATATTATATATATATATGTTAATTTTCTGCAACAAACATTATCTAACCAACGAACAGCTGTCTGTCGCCTAATCCTAAGTGGTATAGAAGATATTAATTCTGTACAAAAAGTCAGTTTATGGTTGAATTTGTTGCATAAACTTATTCAAGAAAGTGTTGCTCAAGCTGGAAATTCAGCCGTCTTAGAATGAGGAAATAGTGCAGCCATACGAAACTTCAGTGTATTATGTAATGCAAAAACAGAAGAATGCGCATCAATCTACGTCGTCATAGAAAAGAATCAGAATCATGATATCAGCACATTAATCCCAAAACTTATTTCATCATCAACATGAAATTTCAAATAACCCTTTATCCACTATAATGCCAACAGTTTAAATTCTAAAACCTTTAGCAAATGGATAATTATGTAAGATTAAGATGAAATTGATCAATTGGATGTTCAAATAGTTTTATAGCCCAGTAGAAACTAGCGCTTTCCAGAAATATTCAAAACATATATAAATTAGACGTTTTGGTTTCGAACTTATTCGGCACTGATTAAATTTGTTTTCCTGTACAAGATTCACATCTTGCAAATAAGTGTGCAGTTATCACTTACAGTCTTAGCATATAAAAGGTAAATGAAATTGACTTTGATGTCGCATTGCCGTGGTTATTATATGGAGCTACCTCCATTAATGTTGGGATACACATTCGTAAATAACATTGCACCGTTCAAAAGGTCATCATTTCTGAACAAAATTTATAATTGGTTTAAAGTGCAGTACTGGTTTAATCTGATGTGTAAATGGGATTAAACTTTTCGCACTCTCTGACTATTCCATATTCTTTTCGTCCTATTTGTTCTAATTTGTTACTATGTGAGCAATGCCTAATACATAATTGCATAAATATTTACTCACGATACAAAGGTTCATATAACATATATATAATTAATGGAAATAATTCATTAACACCACGAAATTTATTAACTAATGACGATCGATTCTAGACTAGCTGAATGTGCGGGGTTCACAAATTTTTAACTTTGACAGTTTTGCTCAATTTCTGGGACGCGATACAGGCTTTTAACTTTAAACACTATTTTGCTGGTTCGTGGTACAGGCTCGGTATTTTTAAAACCATTTTGCTGATATCATTTTCAGGCACATTTTAAAATCTCGGCAACAATACAAAAAGTGAAATGACCTTACAGTCGCATTGATGAAATCTTAATATTACATTTATATTTCTGCTTGAAAACAAATTCATTCAATAAATTGCGCAGTTCGACTGTTCCACATTACTTGAAAAAATATATAATGCGTATAAGGCGCAGTACCAGCTCAAACTGATAATATTCAACAAAGCACTAAACACATGTGTTAACGAGATTATACCTATCGTTCTTGCTGCCTTTAGTTTATTGTTCTGGTAATTCTGAATTAATTTGTTATCACATACGCAATTGAATATATATAAATCTTAATTCACGAAAACATGTACATGTAATTTTTTATATATTTAACGGAATGATGATATGATTTACGCAAAATATGATAACTTTAATCAATGGAAGCCAGAGAGTTCCGATTGTACGGGATTAGAATTTATTAAAAATTAGATGCTATTCTCATTTTGTTGATAAAAAACATTGCCTTGATACCTTATCATTTACAGTGAGTTGGCTTTGACGTGGCACTTCGGATGACATAATATGAAGTTAGTATCAGAGATTATGAGGTACAACTGTCAAAAAATATATAGAGTGTATGTGCCGTAATAACGCCTCGTATTGATGAGTTGGCAGTAAGTACGAAACGAATGTGCACATGAGAATATACCTTTGATTCACGCTGACTTTGATTTATCCTTCTGGTCCTATTTGAATTATATATATTTATAATAATTATTATATAATTACATACAATTGCATATAAATCAGCTTGCATCAATGAAGAAGTTATAATAATTAACACAATAAAAACGTACATGTTTACGAAATGTTTTCTATTCCTAAAGATGTAAAACTGAGAAATATTCCATGGCAACGAGTATTAAAAAAAATAAACATATATATAATCCAATCTTGATTTTATAATTCAATTAATGTTTCAGTTCCTCGAGTAGCGTCGTATTTGGCTAGTTAAAAATTTATATTAAAGGTCACACCAAAAAAGTTTCATATTTGAGTAACATTGGCCAAAACGTATTCGTTGGAATTTAACTGAAAATGTATGCAATGAGCAGCTTCGGTTGAATTGTGATTGAATTTCGAGAATTAAAGATCTTCCCTGATTCGAATCCTAGCCACAACAATTCAGTCTAGTACGTATAATTATCTAAAAAAAGCGTAAATATCTAGTTAATTAATTGTATTTTCTATCTTTTTTTAAAATTAAACTAAAACCAAGTGTTTAAATCTAATCGAATTTTTCCACTGTACTTACACTTACATTCTTTACCTTAGATAGTATGTCGTCTGTCTCATAATGACAATTTGGGGCTTTCAAGCAATAAATTTGTGTCGGCACTGTTGCCTGAGTTTCTAGCCCAAGTAGAGACTGATAGAAAAAAGTACTCACAAAACTGAAAAGTTTATAAAATTCGTGCTTTTGTTTGTATAAAGAATAAGCTGTTAAGGTTGCTACTTTTGGCCGTAAAAATATAAACGATTACAAATTGTATCAAATAAGGATTAAACTGGCCTTGTTGACGAATTACTATGCTGTATTAGGTCTGCTTATTATGGCAGATCGAGGTTTGTTTTTTTGAAATTATGTTATAAACGTGATTCGCAATGGATTTCATTTGATGGATAGATTGACAGAGTAGAATAATTTGGTTTTTAACTGATGTTGGAATTGCATTACGATACTGAACAAAGGGCTAAGTTCAAAATTCCAGCCTCAGCAATTCTGAACTAAATGATGCTGAAACAAGCCTTAATGATACACTGCATGTTTGATCCTTTTAGAGATTCAATTTTTACTGGCAATATATTTAACCAAATCTCAAGTTAATTTCTCATTTATGTTCAGAGAAATGTTATCTCTTGCATGTTTCTATTAAAATTTTAGCAAAAAATCAGAAGAAAATGTAAAAATTTTCGAAATCAGAGTTTTTTTATAGCATTATGCCATAAAGATGATATAGAATACAGGCGCAAGTTTTGAAAACTATTATATTACACCTTAATTTTTACTTACATACCATTGTAATGTTAATTTAATTGGTGGTGTTGTTAATTTTATCAGACGGATAAATTAATTTTTGCAGTTTTTATATATCAACTAATTTTAAGCTTTCTATATAATTTTGTTAGTAATTATGGATTTTAAGCCGGCTATCGGAACTATTTCGCATTGATTTGGCAAACAGCCTTTTTCAGCTGCGTATTAAAGGGGGACTCACTTTCCGTGTTGTTGTCAACCATGTGTGCTGTTGCCCTTACAAATTAAACGAGTGCGTTATATGGGCGCTCTTATCTTTTTGTGTGAATATTGAGAACCTCATAAACTTAAAAGGGGTTCAGTGACAGAGTGACCGCTTTGCTGTTGGACTATATCACTAGAGAAAAACAGATAACCATCAAATATTTTTTCTGTCCCAGTTTGTCTTCCAAACTTTTAAAAAACAAAAATTAAGGGAAATTCATTTTAATTGTGTCAAATTTTGCCCTCAATAAAAATTTACGCATTGCAGTTTTTATAATTATGAAAGCGTTTATTTAGCAACTAACTTAGAGAAACGTTTGTTCTTCAAAGTATGTTTGCAAGCTTGAGATTAACAGCAGTTCACTTGTATCTAAGCAGGCGAACAACATAGCAAAACTACCGTCGGCCAAAAATGCTGACACAGTCTTAACCTCTACAAGCATCATTATTACACGATGACCACTTAACCAACGAGATTCTAGCAGTAATGTATGTATAAGGCAATAAAAATAAGATATAGCATTGGTTGCTATCTGACGCTCGCAAAATTGATTTAAGGAACTTTTATTGCTATTCCCGAGACAATTAATTGGGTAATGAAAAACTTGTTCATTCGTTTCAGAAATCAAATAAATAATATAGAATTCTATTATTTAAAATGCCTTGTCTCTGCAATGTCTTTTTCAGATGAGTTTTCTATTTAATTAAACTTAAGATACGTAATCATGCAATTCATACCGTTTTAATGCAGTTTAATAAGAGAAATCTAACAATATTTTAGTCTTAATATTGTCTACTACATTAACACGTTCTTCTAGCTTCACTTAGTCTTCGCGTATATGTAGAAATTACACAATAAACTGATTAATTAATCTCATATATTCAGTTATAGCTTCAGTTTAGCAAGCTTGTTTGTGAAAAATATTTTTGTGACTTGGAGCCTTCAATTTTGTATTTACTGCCAATTAGTCGGCAATTATTAAACATTATCTTCTAAAATATAGAACTTCCTGTGAAAGGTCGCAAAGGTTATACGATTTTATTAGGATAACATATTTGATATCCCAGATAGATATTCAAATGACCTTTCCTAATAACATTTTTACCCGTAACGGATATAATAACGTTGACAATAACGAAACAATGTTATTAAAATATCAGCATAATTTTTTATCAGACCATTGTGTACTTTTTGCGCGAAATGAATGTAGTACATTTTACTCATTCAAAACTGTGCATAATTAAAGCGTTTTTTTCAGATAAATGTTTTTTTATTCAACAACACAAATTGGTTATTGTTCTAAATCACATTCTACTTTTAAAGATTTTTCCATATCGACGTATAACGAGATGAGATTGCAAAAATATGAAAGATGAAATCATAATTTCAACTAGAATCCTAGTTTTGAAAAATAATGATGCCTCAAATGGTGTTGTCACTGAAAAAATGTAACTACCTCTTGTAGGCAGCTATCAAAATACCACACACATGACAAATATGCATCTGTTTTGTAGCACAAACCTTTAATTTAATTATTAATTAATTTAATTAATAATAAAAAGAAGAGTGTTCTTAGCGCTTTGCATAGGGCCGTGGTGTGATGAATATTATCTTGTGTATTATATTTTCATAATGTATCAACCTTTGACCGACTCCTCCTTATAGTGAGACGCCTTGAATATTGGTATACTTTCTTAAACAGTCGGTGTTATTGTAAACATTAACGTATAACAAGTACTCACAGTATTCCTTGAAAACTATTGTGGCAGGGTGGCTCAGTGGTTAGAGGAACAGATTCCAATGCAGATATACCTAGGTTCGAGCCCTGTTCGTGGCAAATTCTGAGCAGTACGTGAAGAGTCTCTAGTAAGGACGAAATTAGTCGACTGGATGGATTGCTTTTTCTACACTATGCAATACTTAGTTTATACTGACAAATTTCTGCAATTAGTAGGACTGGGTTTTATATCAGAAGAGCAACCCTGATTTAAATATATCGTTATCAACGCCCGTGCACCCAATTGTAGTTTGAGAATAAATGATCGATTTATGAGATTTGGATTAAATTTTATCAACATTTGTCCGTCTAAATAGACCTTTTTTTATAAAAAATGTATGTTAACATCCGGTAAGTAATATATTTTCATTCTTGGAAGGTAAGTTCCGAGAGGCTTTTAAACATGGCTTTATATATAGCACATAATGCTACTTTTTAAAGGCTTTACATCAATGCAATTACGCATATTATTTTATTTATATTTGTTCATTTATTAAGTACAAAAATATACAAAATCTATTTTTCAGTTCAACATAGACACAACAGTTAGTGTATGGGTGAAATTGCACAGCTACAAATATAATGACTTCTTGTAATTTAATTTATGAACAGAAATATAAACAACCTGTTGCATTTCTGCCTAAATACCACATTACGCACTGTCTGACTACACTAAAACAGACATAACCAATTCTAAGTAGTAAAAGTATTATTTTAAATAACTTGCGGTTGAACGGTTGGATAACAGATTTATTTGTACCTTCACAGGGACACTAACTCGTAAAAATAATTTGGCGGATATTCAATAAAGT
>JAQBSW010007971.1:0-37060 GCA_029291075.1 Eudiplozoon nipponicum
TATATTGATAAAAGACGGGAATATGGCTAGCAACTATATTAAATTCAAACACGTAACAGTCAGTTACACAATTAGTGTGCAGTTTAGATTATAACCGTTCTAAACTTATCCCAAATTCAGTTATGACATTTCATGATTGTTTATCGGTATGTCAATTCTTCGAGTTTATATTCACGAATTACAAAATATGGGAGTTTCTTAATTATTTGATTTATACCTCCTTTACCAACCTAACTTGGCATTCAATCGCACAGAGGAAACAGTTAAATTTTAAATGATATCGCGAAAAGTTTTTGACAATTCACCAAACCAAGCTTGCGAACTTAAGAAATACGCAAATCTCATCTTGTTTAACATGTCACATGCTATAGCAACACTACCTCAACCCCATGCGACTGTGAAATACAACGGGCTCTGTGTTTATCACAAGTTTACGCACTTTATTTGTTGAAAATGCAGGCACAAATTTATGTACAGTTTAATTTCGCACGATTTCTTGTATTAAAGTTTACAAAAGAATCTATAGGAAATAGAGAGTGAATGGGAGATAGAGAGTGTAAGTGAAGTAGAGCAAGAATCTAGGTGCACTAACAATGATCAGGAAATTTATAAGAAACAGGATTTTTAAAATAGGTTGAGAAAGATTCTTCTCAGTGAGTGAGGAATTACGACTGCGCTAGTAAATATTAGGATAGATGCATTTGGTTCTATATAGATATTCTTGTCAGTCTTCTAGAGGATCTCCCAGCATTGAAACCTTGAATATTTAAAGTGAGAGTTAATTCATTTATACAGCGATTCTATTGTTATTCTTACGCATTATAAATAAAGTGCAACATTGGACTGAGTGAAAAATAGTCTCCTCATGGTTGCAGGAGATTATTCAAATCAGAGCTTCAGTAATTCCTTATCTAACTCGCATCTTAAGTAAGCTGTGACATTATGTGCACGTACTTATTCAAAAAAGCGTACAAAGTAAACAAGGCTCTGTCTTTACATGAATCAGTACAACGTTAGCTTCATCTTTATTAACATCATCCCTATCATCATCATTCTTCTTCATCGTCTTCTTCTATTTCTTCTTATTCTTCTTCTTGTTCTTCTTCTTGTTCTCCTTCTTCTTCTTCTTTCTTTCTGTTTCTTATTATAATTCATTATTACATATTATTATTATATTATATATATATATATTATTATATATATATTATTATTACATATATATATATATATATACTATATTACATATATTATATATTACATATTAGTTGTAGTAGTAGCTGTTGTAGAAGTAGTAGTAGTAGTAGCTGTTGTATAAGTAGTAGAATTAGTAGTAGTAGTAGTAGTAGAAGTAGTATTAGTAATATTTGTATTATTAGTGAAAATAGTAGTAGTGGTGGCGGTAATTCGATTAGTAGTAGTATTGCTATTATTATTAGTAGTAGTAGAAGTGTTTGTAAATGATTTAGTAACGAAAATATTAAGAATAATTTTTTTTGGCCTTTAACGATAAAGAACTATTTGCATTAGTATTATCATTTCAGGTTTGGCCACTAAACATCTTTTCGGCTATGACAATCAAAGGTAGATAGTTTACGCTTTGATTTAATGTCCTCGTTCATTGTCAAAATCTCTCATATAAAGTTTCTACACATTCGCACGCGCACACACACACACAGAGTTGACTGAATGCCAATAAAAAGGTCAAGTTCGTTAAAGTTAGACAATGTGGCCAAAAGCAGTAAGACAAATTGACAAACGTTCATAATTCAGCTAATTCGAGGAAAAACCCTACAATTGTTGTAAGTCAGATAGCTGAAAATGAGTTGCAAGTCGTTGTAGCCTTATCGATACTCGTTTCCTTTGCGTAGTGTGACTTCTGTACCTTGTGTTTATTACCTTTTCTCTATGTAGTCTTTTGAACGAATATGCAGTAAGAAAGATTTCCTTTACTAGTGACTTCCTTCAAGTACGCCACTTCTGCAAGAAGTATTTCATTTATTAATTCTGTTAAACCTCGTTAACTATAAGTAGCCAAAACCTGAAACTTTAATTTTGGTAAGGGCAAGCTAAGTGGCACGGTGTGCCGAATGACTCTCTGTTGTTTTCCATTTCTGAGAGTACTAAAAATTAATAGTAATTCTGTTATGAATATTAGCAGAATCTGCAGCCTGTCTAATCGATCTACAAGATGTAGAAAGTTTGACGTCACATTTACGACCTTTGAACTTGCAACGTGCGCTTTCCTGTCATATAACAGCCGGTAGCTTCACGCATATTCTCTTACCTGTCTTTACCGGTATCGTCAAAAGTGTTCCTAGCTTGACATTAATTTTCCCACCAAAATATCTTATTCCAACATGCAAGAAGTTACGAATGTCAAATAGATGATGTGCCTGCATTTAACAAGCTGCATTTTAAAAAAACCGTATAAATAAATAATTTACATTTTTATCTTGCGCTTCTCATTTGGGAAAAATATCGATGTTATTTCATTCGAATATGAAGAAGAATTGTGGGTAATGTTAAAATTCATTTTTGGAATGCTTAGCCTACCAAATAAATAATTGAAATCCGCTGATTACAATAGTCTTGTGAGGTATTACCTGAAAGCGAAATAGTTTCTATTCTATAAAATTTCTACCGTTATTTGGCAAATTTGTTAGATGCGATAAATTAAAGATTTATTCTTGGAAAAGTTTCCGATATCACTTATTAGTGCTTGACATAAGAACCAATTCAGAGAATCGACCTCACGTTGCAGCCAAAACAATTATTTTGCCAATAAAATCAAGCGTCGCTTCGACAGCAGATCAAAGAAGACTTAAAAACTAGCATAATCTCGCCGCTTGGAGAAAGAAGCCAGACAATCATATTCGAGTTAAATTACATGCTAATTGAATAGCGCACCAAATTTCATCTCATTGAACTATATATATTTAGTTGCAAAATTATTATATATATATATATATATATATATATATATATATATATATATATATGCGAGTTTATTTTAGGTATTGCGTACCTAGTAGCAAATTAGCTCAAACAGGAATATAAATATATGAAAAAGTCAGCAGAAACGAAGCTTGTAAACTCTTGTACACATGCGTTTCATGTTCACTGGCGACCCATCAATAGGAGCTGGAACTACGCCCTATACGCACTATATATTTGATCAAGAGATGTGGGATAAGTGGACAATGCAACCTAATATACGAATTTGTTTTCAATCATTAGTGAAGTTCAATTCATACGAATTCTTAGATAGTGAGACTTCAAAGTCAACTCACTATGTAAAATAGGAATACATGTTACTCTAGCAGATTCTACTCACGCTGGCCTTGATCTACATCAGTTATCACATTCCACGTTAATCATGAAATCATTCATATATTAAATATATAATAGTTATATATCGTTCTTTGCGAAGACTAATAATAAAGCCAGTGTGCATTAGCTATTGCGTATCTTGTAAAAATTGTTCCAAATAGGACCAGAAGGATAGACAAATGTCAGCATGACTGGAAGATATAATCTCATGTGAAGATGCATTTCTTGCTTATATACTTGTTACGAAATTGCGGTAATGTTTCAATAGCATCAGTCGTACAACTTAGATTAATTATTGAAGGTTAGTTTCACTTGATTGTGCGACAGGCTAATATAGAATTTTAATAGGCCTTAGTATTAACGTCAATCGCTTTTTGAAAACCTGCTTAGTTGTATAACTTATAGCGAAATCTGGAAACGGGTTGATTGTGAATGCGTAGAATACGTGTCTTTTCATCCCAAGAATGTAATAGTATTGAGAAAAAATTTTTGGGTGTGCGCTGCGCTCTGATTCTCGTTAATACATTATTTCTCGTGCTTAAACGACAGTAAGAAAAGTTGAAACGCACCTATATGTTAGTTAAATCAATGTTGCTATTTTGATGTAACCACAAGTTCCATTATATGCATAAATTTGTCAGCATAAACTAGGCATTGCATAGCATTGAAAAGTAAATTTATTCTGTAGACCGGTTTCGTTCATTTTAGGAGCCTTTAGCCTACAGTCTAGAATTTACTGCGGGCAGGGCTCGAATCTGGTCACGTCTGTATCGGAATCTGTTGCTCTAGCCACTGAGCCCTTCTGCTGAACTCTACGCACAATTTACAGTTACATACTAAATAATGTTTCTGGGTTAGCCTTTCCTTTAAGTGGAATCTATATGATATCCCTTTAGAACTAAACTTCCAACTATTCACCCAAAATCTGTTATTAGAAAACAAACATCATGTTACATTGGAAAGTGGTATTGAATTAAACATTTATATAATAAAATGAAATATAGTTGCGCGAGCGATGATAAAAGTTAACTAAATTAAAGTTGCAGTCTTGATGTAAACACCAGTCCCATTGTATCCATACAATTGTCGGTATAAACTAAGCATTGTAAAATGTGGAAAAAGCGATTCATCCAGTGCACAAATTTCGTACTTATTGGTAACTCATCATGTACTATCCAGAATTTTCTAAACGAAAAATAGAAATTATTAATTCAAAAATATTAAATCATCGCAAAGTAACTAACATAGTTAATGGTAATGCACACATCCGGGCTTATTGGTGGGTGAATATACTCTTCTTGATGAAGTAAGACAGACAGTAATTGAAAGTAAACACCAATCCCATTGTATTTAAACAGTCTTCGAACAACATAACAAAATTACCGCCAGCCGCAACGCACTGACGCATTTCGACCTTCCATGATGATCATCAAAGTACGACGGCAAACTGACTATCGGGGATCAAACCTCATTGAATATATATGAAAATCAAAGTTAGATATGCGGCTCTCACCTCTAGCCGTCTCACATACATTGAACTTGACTGGAAATGTCGGCTGCACAATTCCTATGCAGACACGAACATTAATTGCTTGCAGCTTTTGCCACATATACATATATAGGCAATACAATTTAACAATAAATGATTGCGCGGGTGGTGGTAACAATTCTTTAAATCAAGTTTGAGAGCTTGAAGTAAACACCAATCCCATTGTATTTAACCAGTCGTCGAACAATATAACAAAACTACCGCCAACCGCAACGCACTGACGCGTTTCGACCTTCCTTGATCATCATCAGAGTACGAAGGCAAACTGACTATCAAGGATCAAACCGCATTGAATATATATGGAAATCAAATTTAGATATGCGGCTCTAACCTCTATCAATCTGGCATACATTGAACTTGATTGGAAATGTCGGCTGCACAATTTCTATACGAACTTGAACATAAACTGTTTGCAGCTTTCGCCATATATATATATATATATATAGGCAATACATTATAACAATAAATGATTGGGCGTACTCTGATGATGATAACGGAAGGTCGAAACGCGTCAATGCGTTGCGGCTGGCGGTAGATTTGTTATGTTGTTCGACGACTGGTTAAATACAATTGGATTGGTTTTTACTTCAATCTCGCAAACTTGATTCAAAGAATTGTTACCACCACCCGCGCAATCATTTATTGTTAAATAAGTGGAAGTATTGGTATTTAATCTAATTTAGCAGAAATAATATCTGAAGAATTTCAGAAATAATTGCTCGGTTCTTTTTGTAAGATTAGTGTTCATTACGATCCCGTTCGTCGTGTTTTTTGGATATTTCGATCGGTATTTTCACCCACCGTCGTTTTCCATTTTGACACTACTAATTAGAACCGAGCAATACATCTTCTTTTTAAGCGTCAATTTATTAAAAACAAATAAAGATAAATACGTACCATACAAACAAAAAAACGCAGGCGTGAAACGCACATAATAAGGATGGCAAACACACACGCACATGGTCAGCTTGTAATTTTGCTAAATTCAGTTTCGCATTAATCGAACATTGGCTGCGCAGAAGGATGGTTCAGTTGTTAGAGCACCAAATTCCGAAGCAGACGTGCCCAGGTTAGTGCCCTGTCCACAGCAAATTACGGCCAGTACGTGATGATTTCCCATTAAGGACGGAACCGGTCTATTGGATGAATCGCCCTTTCTAAACTATACAATTCTTAGTTTAAACTGATTTATGTAAGTAATTAATGTGTCAGGTGCTTATGTCAAGACCGTAACCTTGATTAAAATAATAATAATGATGATAATGGTAATAATTAATAATAATAATAATAATAATAATAATAATAATAATAATAATAATAATAATAATAATAATAATAATAATAATAATAATAATAATAATAATAATAATAATAATTATAATAATAATAATAATAATAATAATAATAATAATAATAATAATAATAATAATAATAATAATAATAATAATAAAAGTTTAACATTGTTCGCATTCTGTCAATGTATGAACTACTTGGCCACAGACAGGGCTCGAACGTTGGCACGTGTCCAATACGTACGAAACCGGTCTATTGGATGAATTTTTTTCCTACATTATAACATTCTTAGATTATAGTGATAAATGTGTGTACTTAATGTATCAAGATCGTAACCTTGATTAAATGTATTTGTTATCGCCGCCCACGTAAACAATGCTTGTTTAATTATATAAATGAACTTCTTTTGTTTATTTATGAGAATTAAGGTTGTTGCGTATAATAGCTACCGCTGTGTATAATTGTTTTTCGTTGTTTGGATAAACACATGGAAATCCGCCTGATTTTAGATTTGACTTTTTTAGACAATGTGATTTTTATGTCGCTCCGAATAAAAAATAATTATTACATTTCAAAATATGTAATTAACCATTGATTTGGAGACTGAGAGCTGATGACCAATTGTTTAATTTGTCTTCAGATGTGAGACTGACCTCGCAAACGTTACATTAACATGTAAGGGGGAATTTATCTGCTTATCGATTATTATGAAATGTCCTTCCAAACTAAAAGTTGGGCTTATTTAAGGAATGTGAATTTGAAAAACAAAAAAGCGAAGTAGAATAAAAACTATCATTGTCAGAATGAATTTTGCGCATAAATCTTGTAGACGCAAGATTAATTATAGGTATGTTGACATACAGAAGGGTTGATAAATATTTAGACTGGTAATTAGGTCAGCACTACAAAAGAACGTGCTGCTAAAGGCAAGCTAGTGTTGACAGATATACACTCCGATGTATTGAAAGATTGGTGGACAATATAAGATAATAACAAAAATGCACATTGTCAAATAAAAAGATTTATATATACTTAAATAAATATATAAATAATTTATATCTACAGTAAAAGATATGAATCGAACATAATTCTAATTTAGATCTGTAAGGCATCTTTTTTTAAATTTATTACGAGAACTCACGAGATTTTCTACATTTACTCATCTGAAAAGTTTGAGAAATCGCGTTTCTATTAGGTCTTCCACTTAATAGTGTGTCATTCGCTGATGAATTGAATTAAAGTTTAAAATAAGAGACATTCTAAAAAATATATATAGGAGCTGACCCATTAAAAACTTACATATGCCAGTATGATCTAAGAAGAGTATTATGTAAAAAAGGATATTCATCCAGTAGACTGATTTGGGAAATCATCACGTACTGGCCAGAATTCGTCGCGGACAAGGCTCGAACCTGGGCACGTCTGCTTCGGAATCTGGTGCTCTCTAATCACTGGGCCATCCTGTCGTGCAGTGGTTAGAGCACCAGATTCCGAAGCAGATGTGCCCAAGATCGAGCCCTTTCCGCAGCAAATTCTGGCCAGTACATGATGAGTTCCCAAAAAGTGCGAAACGGTCTACTGGATGAATTGGATATTCTACACTATACAATTCTTAGTTTATGGATAGATAGACAGATAGGTAGATAGACAGACATAAAAATATAATTAGAAATACAGATAAGAAGTAGAAATAAGCAGATCATGATATATTGAAATTTCATTCAATAAATATATAGATAGAAGGAGGAACAGGTTTAAAATTATATATATATATATATATATATATAGTATATGCACCAGAAAGTACAAAAAAAAAAAAAAAAAAAAAAAAGTATTTTTTTGTGAACGAAATAAAATATATAGGCAGCTTAGGAATAGAATTTGAGATACAAACAGGCATACATATAGGTATATAGATAGTTAGATAAATAGATGGACTGATAGATAGATAGATATAGATATGATGAAAAAATATATGGATTAATAATTAGTTAGATACATGGATGGGCAAACAGAAAGGCATTTATATACAGATAGAAAGATTGACAGTAAGGAAGACATATAGGTAAATAGGTTGATGGAATGTAAGCAATAAAAAAGAAATATATACATAAATATAGATTGATATATAAATTGAAAGAAAGATAGAATGACAGTAAGGAAAACATATAGGTAAATAGGTCAATGGAAAGTAAGCAATAAAAAAGAAATATATACATAAATGTAGATTGATATATAAATTGAAAGATAGATGCATATATATATATATGTATATGTACATATATATATATATATAGAAGATTACAAAAATAGACTGTTATATATATATACGACATATTTATAGATAAATAGATAAATAGAAGGATGGATTTATTGATAGATAAATAGATTGCAAGTATGTATTAGGTTTTGCGAACCTAGTAACAAATTAGTCTACTTGTACTGTAGTGATAAACTAAAGGCAGTATGACGAAGGTATAATCTCATGCATTACCTGTTTCATGCTTACTGGCGACTCATCAGTAGGAGCCGGTATTACGCCCTTTAACCACTATATATTCGGTAGAAGAATGTGGAATAATTATATAGTGTGAGTTAGCATTGAAGTCGCATTGTCGTAGACTTCATATGATGTTAGCTTAACTATTGCAGGTTTACACATTCGTCTAGGAGATTGTACCGTCCTATTATTCCACATTCTTCTACCAAATATATAGTGGTTAAAGGGCGTAATACCGGCTCCTACTGATGAGTCGCCAGAAAGCACGAAACGAATGTGCATGAGATTATACTTTCCGTTCATGCTGCCTTTGGTTTATCCTTCTGGTCACGACTGAACTAATTTGTTACTAGGTTCGCAAAACCTAATACATACTTGCATATATATTAGTTCTTCGCAACAAACAGTATTTAACTGTAGATAAATAGATTGTTTGATAATTTGTTAGATAGACCAAATGACATACAAACAAAAACATAAATAACTAGATTGTTGTAGTACTCAATTATAGTACATAGTACTTGCAATTGACGCTATTTTTGTTTATTTATGCGACTGACCAAATAAAATTGTATTGGTACTTATCTCACTTTTATGCAAAACCTTGAAGCTGCGACTAGGTTGTTTCTGAAAATTAGTGTTTCCTAATGTTCACCATTAGGGTATTCTTTAAATCAAGTTTGCGAGCTTGAACTAAACACCAATCCAATTGTATTTAACTATTCGTCAACGACTGGTTAAATACAATGGGATTGGTGTTTACTTCAAACTTGATTTAAATAATTGTTACCACAACCCGCGCAATCAGTTATTACTTAATTGTATTGACCATTAGGGAACTCATGAATTTTCATATATTTTATTTGAGCAAGTATCTTTAGAATAATTTATACACAACCATCTCGGAACTATGTAGAAATAAATTTTGGAACAACTCACTTTTTAGTGGATAGCACAGTTGCAAGTCTATTATTCCTCATCAGTGCATTTTTAACCAAAATTTTCGATAACTGGTTAAAAATATATGCAATCACCCAGCGATATAAAAATGTGAGTTCACATTGACCCGAAGAACAGGCAAATTAAAGTTCAAATGTAGCACGCCGGTGTAAAACCTCCATGACCAATAATAGAAAAATTAACCATTCATATTTATGGATCTTTCTTTCCCATTCGTGTTGCCCAACGATTTCTACTGCTAGTAACTCGTTGCCTTGGTATGAACTCAACATTTAATCCCAATACAGTGAAAATAGCATGAAAAGTGTAACGAAACTCTCTAGGACACATGTGATAGACATCAACAATGTAAAAAAAACACGAATATATGGCGAAAACTGAAACATTACTCCCGAAGACCAGTTTCTAGCAAAGTATTATTATGTCAAAACATAATCATGCAATCAATTCAGTTAACTGGTTGTTTAATGTGTGTGTGTATGTGTGTGTGTGTGTGTGTGTGCGGAATTGCTTTTCAGTTTTATCTTCGTCGGAAAGATAACCAGGAAGATAATAGTGTGCGTGAAACTAAAGCCAGAATTTAGAGGAAGAACACAGTTGAATGTGATTGTATGCACGATTATGGTAAATGTTTAGATTAATCATCCAAGGCTGAACTGATACATTAATTGGTAAACCATTAACGGCATCCGTTAAATTCAGTCTGTTCTCATAATATTGTGCGCAGCTGAGGAGAAAATGTTGATGCCAGCAAGTAAATATAAAACGGTAATATTTTCTGTTTATGAACTAATTCATTAAATAGCTAACACGGAAATTAGTAGAAAGAAATAATTATTAAACTGAAAAATAATATATAATTTGCAGAAGGCACACTTTTTGAAATGTCGTATTTTTTGTCAAGCTAAGTTGTGTGATGTGTTTAGAGCGAATTTCTAGAAGATGGCATATTTCTCTTGGCCTGGTTTTGAAGACTGACTAATATGCATTTTTAAATAGTATATCCCTGGACGTTTAGCAAGGCTTATAAAAAGAACAAATAGTTTAATCAAAATGACGTACGCGATATATTGTTACTGGCTTCCTATCAGATGAACTCGAAACAACACCAACATCCCATCAATTAATGGGATGAAGGGGAACGCCGAGGGATAATCGGCTGAGTTATGCCTTCTGCTTATTAAAGGATTTTTACAGAAAAATTCATGTATAATTAGTCACATAAGAAGAGAAGCGTAAATAAACTATACATAATGCAAACTGTTGTTGAATCGGGTACTAATCCAATGCATTTAGAGATAAAATAGAGCATTCTCTAAATGGTACTAAATGCCTGATATGCACGGCCCAATGTAAGAAAACAATCATTCTGAACTTTATTTAAATCAAGCTTGCGAGCTTGAAGTAAACACCAATCCCATTGTATTTAATCAGTCGTCGAAAAACATAGAAAAACTACTGCCGGAAGCACGCTCTGACCTGTTTCAAACTTTATGTTCATCATCAGAATACGACGGAAAACTGACTAGCGAGTATCAAACAGCAATGCGTATATATTCCAGTAATTTCGCACATATTGTATTTGACTTGAAATGTCGGGTGCACAATCAATGAATTTTTAAGCATTCTCAACATTTTAAAATTTGAGTCCAGTTTGCAGAATCCGTTTAAGAATAAGTTTCAACTTGAAGGTTAAATTTAGGCTATCCGCGGTTTTCTTTCGTGGTAGTTGCTTTGCACTATCAGTTTCGCAAAGATCCGATTGATCGTTATTTCTAAGTAGGCATCAAGCTTGTCTTCGAGGAGACTGGGTGTTGATTTGTCCCTTTCGTCCGAAGACTTTAACATCGTTAACACTAACCACTGCGAATGAGGTTCGATCAAATCTTTGTTAACTCGTTGTACCTCATTTCCGGTGGTTCTTATAAACGATGTTAAAGCCTTCGAAGGCAAGGAACGAATCAGTGCTCAGCCACCACAACGACAAACACAATGCAAACTTTGAAATAAGGATGAATCGAATATTTGCGGAATTTATAGGGCGAATACACCACCCACGAAGAAATATCGTGGATACTTTAAATTCAGTTTTCAAATGTTGCATGCCAGAAGCTCAGCAGATAAGCAATTGACAGTTACATGTGGTTACGCGGTTCAACCATCCTTGGTAATCATTAGAGTACGCAAGCAATTTTGATGCCGAGGATTTAGCCGAAATATACGTATAATATTTCGAAAGTTAAGAAATATGGTTTTCACATATAATAGTCTCACGTGAATTGTAATTGATGCGAATGTCAGCTGTTCAATTTCTAATCAGTCACGACCAAAATATTTACTCAAATTTCATTCATTCAAAATAGGCTTTTAATCACAAAAACCTTGCTTGCGCAGCGGAGTGTAGCCTGGACTGATTAAAACAACTTTTGGACACCTGACATGAACAAAAATCCGACTTTTGTAGCTTGATGCAAAGCAAAGCACGACTACCGTAATTTTTTTCATTATTGACGTGTTTCAGAATTTCTTGGTCATTATCATTTTCCCATTTTTTAATTATAAATACGACATCATTCAATTAACTTGTTCGATTTAGTTACATCTAAATAAATTTTCATTTGGTTTTCGTGGCCGAAGGTGAATTATTCAATAGGTTTACCTTTCAATACTTTGCCTCAAATTATGCGTGGTCTAATTATTTCAGCGAGGATAAGCTACGTATGTTTTTCTTCGATAAACCTGACTTACTCGCGATTGTTTTTATTCTAATTTGCGCATAATTCTTCGTAGAATATTCTGTTAGACATGTCTCAACCAGTCATTTACTGCATGCAGGGGTAACTCATTAATTCATCAGTCGGCTTGATATACTAGATGGCGGGTCTGCATTTCTTTGTTGATAGGAAATTATTATTAGTCAACGAACAATGTTTGACGTATGAGGGCTTGTAATTACGGACTGCTAATCCAATACCGGTATTCCGTCGTTAACTTCACGTGAGTCATGCGAATCGAAATAATGACCTAATTTATTTAAAACAATCTTAGTATATATATATATATATATATATATATATATATATATATATATATATTTGTGTGTGTGTGTTCATATATAGATAGAAATATATTTCTTTTTAAATATGTCAAAAAATATAGGTTATTATATATTTGTATTACGCTCATCGACGCAATATAATAGGACCACGAATTTTCGCCACTTCTGTCGCTGGGCAATAGAAATAACCCTGCAGATTTTGTCAAATTTCCGACATGCCAAATGAAAAAAACCTTTAGATCTTGTGCTTATATGCCATATTTTTTAAAGTATAGTAGGGTTGAGTCAAATCCATAGAATTGTGAATTAAATTTACTATGAGGGCCGGAATATGTTTCTTCTAAGGAATTTCATAACGCGCATAGAACATTTAGGCGTAGGACGAAGTTATTCAATTTTGACAAAAATCTCTCTATCACGAAACTCATAACGTCCCGTACCTGCATATGTTCAAAAAATATACGTACATTTATTTATATAAATAAACAATTACTGATTTTGCGGGCAGTAATAACAACTATTTTAATCAAGGCTGCAAGCAAAATATAAACACAAATCCCATTTTATACAAATCTGTTATTATTAACCAAACATTGTAAAATGCAGTGCACATAAACCTACTAAGATGGGATATGTTCAGACGGGTGAACTAGCTATTACATCCTGAACTTATGAATGAGTGAGGTACCGTGATGGAATCGATAGGGTCCACAGTTTTATCGCCGCCGAAATGCAATGAAATGCAAAAATTTAAACTACAATATTAAATATAGGCACTCTGATTATTATTGCCACACCTCTTAATGTGTTTAAAATAAGAAATCATGGATTGCGAAGTTAGCGATAAAAATTATTTATATCAAGCTAGCGTACTTGATATCACACGCAGTCCGATTATGCTTAACTAATCGTTCAACATAGAAGCCGACTTTACAGTTAAGTAAAATCATGTGAGACAACTAGGTGGTAAAGCCACAAATATGATTTTCCATAAATAATATTTGTATAACAAAAGTAAAGTTACATCAAGACGTCAATTCTATAATGCGAGGTCTGTGTTTATTGGTTAGAAATTTAGGTCTTAAGATATTCCACTTCAAAGAAAAGCTAACAGAAATAATTAAATTTTGATATACTGAAAAATGCGTATGGCCTAGAGCACTGGTGGTGCAGTGGATAAAGGCACTTACTCCTAAGAAAATCAGTTCCAATTCGGGCTTCGTTTGCGACAAATTTTGAACGGCACTTGCTAAGTTCTAATAGGAATAAAACTAATGTACTGAGTGAATTTTCTTTGCTATCTGATGCCATACATAATTTAAACTGGCACGAAACATATAAAAAAGTCCTGCTATTATCTTTATAGTCAATATAACTTCCCCAAGCGGCATAGTCTCGGTTTTTAGATTGCAGATAGTGGTTGTCAAGTTAGATCTTCGGAACTTGAGGATTCCAAATAGGTCCAACATGAAGGAAAGGCTAACCAAAAAACATCTAGTGGTAAATTAATGAAAATCTGCACGTAGAGTATGTCAGCGGTGGAACAGTGGATAGAATTCTAGACTCCCAAGCAAATATTCACAATCTCGAGATAGGCTGCGACAAATTCACAACACTAACTAAAGTGATCCAAAAAATTTTTGATACTGATACATACGTTTACTAAATGACCTGCCATATATCTTCAATTTAACATAACAACGCAGGTGTCATTTTGACGTTTTATAATGTTTCTACTTGTAAATATTAGGTTAAAAATATTCTCCATATTTTCCATTTGAAGAAAAGAATAACCAAAAACACAAGGTAGTGTATTAATGAAAATCGCTTGTAGCATGTGGTAGAGGTGAATCAATAAATGGAGTCCCATATACAAAAGCGAATGTGTCATGGTTCGAGCCCCGTCCGTGACAAATTATGGACAGTATGTGGAGCGTTCTCAATAAGTACGAAATCGGTATAAAGAAATAAGTGTTGTTGCTAACTTATGTAATGTTTATTTTATACTGACAAATATACATATTTTAAATCCTGTGTAATATATATATATATATATATATATATATATATATATATATATATATATATATAATTCAAAATTACTTCCCAGAGGCATGGTATTTTTTGTACAATGACCGCCATGTATACATACATACATATTTACATGTATACTTATATACAAAAATGCACATATACATGTATACATATATTCATATATGCAAATTTTTAATGATTCATTAAAATTTGTATTAATAAAAGAATATATCTAAATGTATTTGAGAGAGAGTATATATATATATATATATATATATATATATATATATATATATATATATATATACGTTTGCATATTTGTTAATTGAGAAACACATTTTCTACACGTTTGAGTTTATACATACACACGTTAATGCATGTATACCTTTAAATATGTAAATTTGTCTGATTGCATCGCTCTTATATATATATATATATATATATATATATATATATATATATAATGATAAATCGCCATCCAAATATGTAGTGTTGAATCTGCTAGCATTGTCCAATAGTATAGCAATTAATGAGGTATATCTTCCGGTCAGTAAAGTTTCTTTTTGGAAAAATACTCACGCGGAACAGCTTTGATTTTGAGTTTGTCTTTTACTCGATAATTAACTAATATCTAGTAGCCGTATTATCAAAGAGAAACGGTATTCCTTATTTTGTACATACCATGTCTCCGTATCGTAGTTTATAAACTCATCATATTTCTTTCATATCAAAGAGACCATTTTAGGTACCTATCCTGCAATAATTAACTGTAGAAAGGCAACTGTTTGTGAGTCATTCAATTGTGAGTTTATTCCGCAAATAATAATTGTTCTGGAACTAAGAACCATTCAATTTTAAGGTATAAAGATATAATAAAATTGCCATAAATAATTGTAAATGGCCTTCATAGAGTAATAATAATTTCAACAATTTTTTTAAACATGACCAAGTGATCTGGCCCAACTCCGCTTTAATATAGTACAACCTAATTAGCGAATACGTGTTGCTGCTTACTAGCTGCCCTACCACGTAATTGTCTCAAATTACTCACTATAATCTATTGTGGGCAGAGAATATAATACCTTCTGTTGACTAGTTTATGGGACTGCCGGTATAGATCGAACCAATAACGTATTGTGTATAATTAAACGAACATTGGTTGCGCGGGTGGTGATAACAATTATTATAATCAAGGTTGCGGTCTTGATATAAACACCGGACCCATTAATTACTTACATATGTCAGTATAAACTAAGAATTGTATAGTGTAGAACAGGCAATTCATCCAGTAGACCGGTTTCGTCCTTATTGGGAACTCATCATGTACTGGCCAGAATTTGCCGCGGACAGGACTCCAACCTGGGCACGTCTGCTTCGGAATCTGGTGCCCTAACAACTGAGCCCTCCTGCAACTACAAAATCAACTAATCATACTAAATATGAAGCTCAGTCTCTAAATATTTCCCACACAATGATGTTGGACCTAGGCTATAAATTACAAAATTCCAAATAACAACCCTTCTGAGCACCCACTTCTCTGAAAGATTCTAATAGACGGGCTTCGTACGGCGTCAGTTATAACACTTTCGTGGTAATCAAGTCATCATTGAAGCAAGCATATATTAATTAAGCGTTTTTGATTACTGAGAATTAATAACTATGCTTTAATATTTAAGATAAGGCTCACCTGGTAACAAGTTACTTAAAACATAATCAGAAAGATAGGACATATTCAACGTACAAAAAAGCTGTTATTGAATATACACATGCGTTTCGGTTTGCCAAGCCAGCAGAACGAATAATGCTGTAGACCGTCGGAATAAAACGACTAAGGAATACATACACATAGATTAGTATAATTTAATGAACATTTATTCTGAGGGCGGTGATAACAATTAATTTAATCAAGATTGCGATCTTGACATAAACACCTGAGACATTACGTACACATTTGTCAGGATAAACCAAGAATTGTATGGTTTAGAAGCGGAAGTTCATACAGTAGACTTGTTTAGTACTTATTTGGAACGCATCATTTACTGAATAGAATTTGCCGCGGACAAAAGATTACATTTTTTAGATTATGACTCAAAGATATTGTCTCTTTTCCTTTAAATGACATTTCTTACTCGGACGAGAACCATAGGAGAATTTCAGTTACATAAATAAAATAAAAATCTATTGGATGCGTTATTATGATTAAATTGTTATATTCTCTTTAGACATCACACTTGCTTTAGGACACACGCTAATTTAAGTTTAGTACTTATATCAGTTTTCATATGAATAATAATCCCGATTATATATATACGTTATTTGGACCCATTTGTTGTGTGTAATAATGTATGTAAACTTATTTGTACTGGTGTGAATATTTACGTATTAGATTAATTTCGAAGAACTATTGAAATAGTTTTCTTTAAATCAAGTTTGCGAGCTTGAAGTAAACACCAATCCCATTGCATTTAACTAGTCGTCGAACAACATAAAGACGAATGGTTAAATACAATGGGATTGGTGTTTACTTCAAGCTCGCAAACTTGATTTAAAGAATTGTTACCACCACCCGCGCAATCAATTATTGTTTAATTGTATTGGAGTAGTTTATAAACATAAGTATTTAACCTTTGAATTAACATCAGCTGTACTAATGAAGTTTAAATTCAAATTGGTACATAGCGGTTTCTTTAGCACAAATTAAATTATTCCCGTTGAAATCCTTTGTAACAGCACTCGTACAAGTAGTATTTCCTTGAGCAATGAAGATTTTGGTGGTGTCAATTTTAATATGTGTTAGGGATAACGCTGTATGCTAGTAGAACTATTACTATTGCTACAATTATCAGTGCATTTAGGTAAGTAGTAATTGCAATTCCAAATTAAAAGCAGCATTAAAGGTATAGAACAGCAGGACTTTTTCTTATTAATAGTGCAATTAGCCAATATGAAATTGTGGAACCAATTTAAACACTTATGTTTTGGCGAAGCTTTAATTTACTTCAAAATTAAGTAAATGCATATTTTCGTGAAAACATATATCAGGCCCATGGTTCTTTCACCATTCTTAAAAGCAAAATAAAGAACATCCCTTTCAAAATGTCTAACTGCCGAGCATAGATAGCTTTAATATGAGCACAATGGTGTCGATTCCAGTGTCTGGTGTTTAAATCTCCAACTCTCATCACACTGAATAAATCAGCTTCTAACTGCTCACTTCGTTTCGTTGGTTGTTTGTGTGCTTACCTGTGTTGTTTATTGTTTGTTCGTTTGCATCTACTAGTGCATAATAGTTGAACCTTGATTATTCGTCTATCGTCTGGTGCTGTAGTTGTTTTTTGGGTTGGTTTTGTTTGTTCTCTAGTCATACTCTAGTATTCAAATTATATTTCTCACTCTGTCCTCTTTAGCCTCAATCGTTCTATCTTTCTGTTTTTTGTGTGCTCTCCCCATTTTCTTGTCAGTATTTCTCGAAATATATTTAAGAGTATAGACCGGCAATCAATCATTGTTGGTTGACTGAAAATGTGACACATTAGAAATATCGAGTCAAGTTCGGTACCGTTCTCGGCATGCCTACATCATAGGTGTACTAAGACTTAGGTAAAATTAATTTGTGTATTTTGTTCCTGTGTGTTGGTGTGTTTACACTTTGTTTGAATGTGTGTGTTTGTTTGCATTCATGCTACATATTTCACGAATGTTCGAGTTTCTTACCGCTCACTTTAGTGAATTAATAGCCAGGTTATCAGTAGTTGGGCCAAGCTAAGGTTAGTGAATTAAAATTAACACGTACGTCGTTTAACATCATGACACTTCCTATTTGTTAATCCTAGGTGGCTGTCCAACAAGCAATTTACTCAGAGTGGACGATTTATCTTCAGGGCATGGTTTACGAGTTGTGCTCCTCAAATCTGCAAATGTATTTAGCTGTTGCCTGTTCGCAGGACATTCTACTATACTGTACTAATCTATCAGGTACATGGACACACGTGCATAAATTCACATAACGAGTAACCGCACTTACACTCGGACGTAGGTTTATTAGATATAAATATACTTTCTGTTACCAGAGTAAAAATTACGAAGCCTATCTTGGCTTAGTAGCCTATATATATATATATATATATATATATATATATATATATATATATATATATATATATATATGTATATATATAAGTATATAAGTATATATATGCAAATGTCATGAATTCAATTATTCATTCTGTGCTCATTTATTAAATCATTTATCCCATGTCATCTTTTCATTCTTAATGCTATGCAGATAAGCACACGTGGCCCGAGCACTTTGAGGCTTCTCTACTGCAATGTTCAAAAGGGCCAGTCAGAAATAGTGCCTAGCAGACCGAGAGAAATAGGAAGATAAAATGGTGTCAGAGAGGAGGGGGGACAGAAAGTAGATTAGTAGACGATGTCTACGTACATTTAGTATAATGACAAAAAATACGAGGACACATTAAAACATGCCTTATTTTACAACGCGTGTCATATCATAAATTTTGCATGTACAAAAATAACGAAATTTAACTAAAGAAAAAGCGAAGTCTTTTTGATATTTTATTAAAAAGTAACAAAATGTATTTGTCGCGCTAAATTAGGTTGACATGGAACAACAGATGACACAAAAGGATACTTCACACATTTAAAAATCAATATCTGCCTGTCTCATGGTTATTATGAGTGTATCGAATGTGTCGAACACGCTCTAAAATATAATAAGAATTTTCCCGACTGAATTGAATTTCATTAACAAAGCTTACAGGTAAACATTATGCATATCAGGTAAGAAGACAGGTATTTGGCACATAACGTTAAATAAAGGAATACAAGACGAATTATACAAATAGGTTTTAAACCGAAGTAAATTTCGTCTTTCACAGCATGATATCGTCTTGATTTGTCAAAATTTTAGTAGTTGCTTTTGGCCTCAAGCCAAATATATGCCATTTGGGTTAATATGGCTTTGCTCAACAGGCCAGCTAAAAACATTTAGGCACAAGAGATTATACGGCATTAGGATAAAACTACGGATGTTTTGTTTAGTTCGAAAGAAGCCTTAACCTGCCATGAACCGTATTTTCTGGAACATACTGACACTCTATGAACGCGTCCTTTTTCGTACGTAGAGCACACCAAATTATAATGCGCATTTCGAACACATGGCTAATAACATTTTTATCTTCTACTTTAATAATGGGTACATGTATTTAATTAACTTTTTCTGGTGTCCTAATTATTCATGTTAATTTTATCGAGAAAATTAACACAAATATTCATAATACAATTATTTATGTTTTTAGGTATGCATAAATCGTGGGTAATAAAACAGAATGATACAGCTGTTGGATAGGTGACGTAGGTACCGACTGTAAAAAATTAAATTTTTCCTTGTGATAGGTAGATAAGATAGCCAAAATGGAATGCCGGAGATCCTGAACACAAAAGCTAATAAAGTTTCATAGTGAAATATATTACAGCTTAACGGAATAGTACCAGGTAGTCTTTTGCGACTGGCGGTAGTTTTGTCATGTTAAATACAATGGGATATGTGTCTACTTCAAGCTCGCAAAGATAATTTAATGAATTGTCATCACCACAACCACCCGCGCAATCAATTATTGTTTCATAGTACCGGGTAGTGTTTGAGCTATTTATAAAGTTTAGTATCGTAGTTCTCTTACGCCAGGCGATTTTCACTAGAAAGGCGCACCAGATTATAAGGTACACGGCCGATTTTGAGGGATGTAAGCTTATGGTCCGACAAACAAGAGAAGTTTTTTTACAATCAATAACTTAAAAAATGAGTTTTATAACCTACACATCTACATATCCATGTATTAACTACGCCCAAAGCATATTACTCACATTGGTTTAACAAACAAAATATTTCGGCTAGCAGGAAAAGAAAAGTCTAAACGGCTTAGCAGACGACGAAAAAATTTTCGGTACTGACTATTAATATGATTATTAAAATTAGGCTTACAAAATTGAGAATGATCGACTGCTACAGAAATTGAAATGTCACACACCATAGCAAATTCTTCGTCAGTCGCACGAAATAGCATATATTCACCTTCCATTTTCATCAACAGAGCACAACGGTAAACTGACTTAATGCGGCTCAAAACAATATACGCTTCGAATAGATTGCAATTGACGGGAATTTTCTGCTGTAGTGTCACGAATCAGAAACGTTCGCAATTATCGACATAAGTAAGAAAGATATGCAGTATAGCAGTTATGGTTTGCTTGGGTTGTAATAAGAACTTTAAATCAGGTTTAAGTAATTTGGTCAATCAGTCGGAAAAATAACAAATCGAACGTCAGTCGCATGCACTGCAGTGTTCCAACTTCCGTGGCAATCAACAGAGTATAATGACAAGCTTACAAGCAATGAGAAAACATCAATGCCTACGTAAGAAATGCAAGATCAGTTATATAATGCCCACACACCTTGGAGCCTTGCATATAATGTACTTTAATGTAAATATCGAATGCAAAATTTCTATGCAGTCACAATCATTGAATTTGAGAAGAATTTGGCACTCATAGAATTTCTACAAATAAATAATCATTGATTGCGAGGATGGTAATCACCACTTTTTAATCAAATTTAGATTTTTGATAAGCACCAATTGTATTAATTTACAACGGATTTATTTGCCAGTCAGTTGACAAGTTGACTACCACTCAGTGGGTAGCTAGAATAAGCCACACAGCTAGTCTCGCATTTACCTGATGAGTTAGACAAGCATTATGTATCCATGATATAAATCTGTGTTGCGAGTTTACCATAAACACCAATCCCAATATATATAAAAATTTTTTTCTTCAGTAAAACCAAAATATTGCGTAATGTATACAAAGAAATTCATCTAATAGACCAGTTTCGTCATTATATGGAACCATTCAAGTAATTTCCAGGATTTGCCGCGAACAAAACTCGGAGTTGAGGAAATCTTATTTACAGTTTTTGGCACTTTTCAATGAGTCACCTTACTGCTCGCTTCACATTTTGCAATTATATACTAACTTGTGTGTTTTGGTTGGCCTTTCATTCCGACGGAGCTTGTACGGCATCTCAGTATAATTAAATTTCCATCTAGCCAACCACAATCTGTTATAATTGAACGGACACCACTCTACCAGGGGAAGAGGTATTGAATGGAACATTTATAAATTAAATTGATTTTTGAATTTTGTACCCGCATTTTTGTGAATGAATTGTGCTTCGCAATAGAATATTTGAAAATTTAAGTCTTAATGAACAATAGCTGTTTTATTAAAAGTATAATTAAACAATCATTGATTGCCCGGGTGGTGGTAACAATTCTTCAAATCATGTTTGCGAGCTTTAAGTAAACAGTAATCCAATTCTACTTAACGAGTCGTCGAACAACATAGTAGAACTACCGTCAGTAAAGAAAGGGCTGTTTTAGTTCGGTTTGATTGCTCATTCATTTACAAGGTATAAAACGTGATTGCAACCATAGGCACTAAATGAACCATTTTAAACTACTCACTTTCCCTTACCATTAAATAAGTGGCCTACATATAACCTATCAAGTATGTAATGCACAATAATTCAAGAAAGTCTGCATCATTTCGGCTAAATGGAGTACTGATTATTATGCGATTGTGTCTTAGGTGTTGCGTAGCTCGTAACAAATTAGATCAACTGACCAGAAAGATAAACCAAAGACAACATAAGAGGTAATTATAATCTCATGCACATTCGTTTTATGCTAACTGGTGACTCATCAGTAGGAGCCGGTTTTACGCCTTTTAACCACTATATATTTGGGTGAGGAATGGTTGAGCAGCCAAGCTATGAGCTCAAATTGTCGAGCTCCTAAACAAGATGAAGCGATGGAAACTATATGACAAAATATAGACTTGAACGAAGATTCCGTTAAAGCAACATTGGATCCAAATCTGCGCGTTAAGTTAAGCCGTTGAGTAATATACTGACCAATGTGGATAATCTCCTTGTAAAATTTAAAATCATTTGTAATTCAAACTGTCGCTAATTTTTTAGATAAAACTACTGCAACTTCTGTATTAGTGCATAAGACAATATGAGGAAGCTCCATTTCTATACTTTAATTAATTTTCTGTGTGAAAATAGTCTCTAAGTTCTAAAGGTACATCGCTTAAAATAAAAAAAAAGCATATACTAATCGTGTAACAATGACCGGTTAGGCGCAGAGTAATAATTACTTTTTTAATTTAAAATTTCCCCGATTTTAGTTTTCTCCAACGAGTTATTTCTCTAAAACCACTCTATTTTTCGAGATAATTCAATAACTAATTCTCAGTTAAAAGCTGATTACGCAAAATAAAGTCAAATATAAAATCAAGTGAGATATTTCATTTACGTGGTCTCATTTACACTTATTATTAGCTGATTTCGTAGCAATTATCAAGGTTTCACTAGATAGTGGGGAAAAGGAGTACGTGGAAATTCCCTGGTAGGTAAAGAATTATTAAATATTGACCGAGTTTTATGCGCCTCTACTCTCATTATTGTCATCATTGTGGGTTACAAATGAGAACAACAGAGGATATGTGATTAATAGAAATGTAAGTCTATTGTGAACTGTGCCAGAAATAAAGCTCAATACATGACGTCTCGTAAACTGAAATTCTGTTCACGTTTATATTCTAATGTAGACTCGGTCCTTTATGTACTAGCTTGTTACTTGTTACACTATTCTCCATAAATAATTTGTCTCATAGCATTTCGCAAATACAAATATATGGCATTTACGCTTCTTACTTGAATGAAATGCCTGATTGGCACGAAAGGTGACAACTTTTGTCAATAAAGGCCAGAGTAGGAGGCTTTCGCTTAAGTAAAAGTTATGTAGAATTAACAAATGTATGTACTTAATGGATCAGGTGTTTATTCCAAGTTAGCCATCTTGATTATAGTAGATTTCTAATAAGTTATTTTGAATGTCCTGCCAGAATATGTAGAGTATAGTGTTGATAGTGCCACCCTCTGCTGGTAGGAAGCAAGTAAGCAGGTTGGAGGATTATACCTCCTGTTCGTAATGTATACCGCGTGTGATCTTGGTTCTATATAAACAATCGCATTAATAAGTGTATCTTACATGCAACATAAATACACGTTTTACTTGATTGGAAAATGCCTAGCACAATTTTATTGTAGATAGTTGTGCGTTAAAGCGCTAGACATGTGGATAAGCGAAAATTATGTAAGGCCTTCCACACCATATGGCTTAGGACTTGTTGCTTAAATGAACAATAACCTGATGGCAAGACTGGAAATTTAATAATTCGCCGATATGTGTTGTGCTTTACACAGATCAGTAAATATGAATTGGTGGTCGGTGTGTGGATTAATTCGTTAATCAGGGTATGTTTAAACTATACTTTCAACAGCGTAGCAAGGATAAACTCCGCGTCCAGTGAAATTTATTGATTATTCGTACTGCATACACCGTCAGAGCGACGCCTATCATGGTAGAGCCGAATCCTGCCTTTGAGAATAATGAGATATTTCATGACTTTTTGTGTGAAGTAATTTCAGTTAGTGCAGTTAAAATTTAGGAAAATTCGTTTCAGTCTGAACAAGTTCAATATAACCTTACAGGGAAGAAAACAACTCGTCGTAACTACCGGTTGTAAATAGTAACATTTTATACAGGCAATATGGGCAAATTCAACACGCTTGTGTGAATTGGTTATTGTTTTTCGGTTTTCTAGACGGTATATCTCGAATTTTCCGTCATTTTCACATTTTGATAACTAAAAATAATTTATACATGTGCGCATTATCTCTTAAAAAATATCTAGGGTATAAACAACAGATGAATATATATATATATATATATATATATATATATATATATATATATATATATATATATATATATATATATAACGTATAACAATTCCTTGTTAGTTGTGATAAGTGACTTAACTTATAACACAGTAACAACATTTCTCCAATTGCGCATATTTGAGCACAAAAATTTTAATTAAATTATTTGCAAATAATGGACATGATATTTTGCAGAGACATAAATTTGACTTAAAATTTGCTCTTCAAAATGAAGTAGATTTTTCCAGCAGAAATATATATATATATATATAGAGCTATATATATATATATATATATATATATATATATATAACAAACTTTTGATAAACTACGAGTTGAATAGAGCGAATGCCGGATTTGGAGATTTAATGTAATAAAAGACGAATGAGAACAGACAGACTGACATATTTTCTACAATTCTTGCGCTAGACGAAATGTTCGAACTAAATTGCTACTTTGGTTGGAAGAAATTAATGCGGTTTTTGCAAATCAATCATCGTTTCCTTACGTTTATAAGCGTGTTTGCATGTTTGTTTGTGTTTTCGCTGTACATTTCTGCATCTCTGCCTATTTTCGTGCGCCCAGCATTTCCACTGTCCTCGAAGTCTTATTCGATTTAATGATGAGGAAGAAAACATTGAAAATACATTGGAAATGCCAGAAAAGGACATAATTTGAAAAGGTACAAAAGATTAAAAAAAACTAACGCGCATGCTAAAATATTATACAATACAAATATCAACAGGAAGATTTTAAATTAATTACATTTTAGGATTTAAAAATTTTAATTTACTCAACTAATTTATATATATCCACAATTTATATAGCAGAATAAGACATATTATAGAAAATGCAATCGATCAAGTAGATCATAGTTTTGTTCGAACCGGCTAACTCCAAATCATAAATGATTTCAAGACCAATAATTTCAGGACCATAAGGATTACCTACTTCGCGTAGGAATACATACATCCGCGGCAAATTCTGGACAGTACGTGATGAGTTCCCAATAAGGACGAAACCAGCCAATAAGTTACATTGCTTTTTCTGCATTACATAATGCTAAGTTTTTACTAAAGAGTCTATGTATATAATGGGGCAGGTATTTACATCAAGATCGCAAATTGGATTTAAATAATTGCTATCACTACCCGTGCAACTAATGTTCGTTCAATTTAATAAATTCGTGAAATTTGTTTAACATGTGTTAAATTCTTTTTTAAACACGTCAGAGCATTATATATATATATATATATATATATTTGTGTGTGTGACATAGTTATAAAAAAATAATATTAACAACCTAAATAGAAAATTTCGCATAAGTTGGATAGTTTAATGATGGAAATCTAAGCAAATGAGTTAGGATATAGTGTTTTTGATTTAAGTGGTGTTTATCGTGTTTTTTTAAAGATATTTTTAATAACATGGCTGAAAAACATTCGCTAGTGTAATGTCTATATAAACAGAAAAATAGGTAAACTGTAATCACAAATGATGACAAAGGACAAATTGTCTTGTACATACTAAAATTTCTCTCTAAAGAATGCGCATCAATGAAATTCGCAAGTGTAGCGGTCAAGCGATGCCAAAAACTGTTCATTCGTCTATATATATATATATATATATATATATATATATATATATATATATATATATATATATATTGCTCACTTGTTTTTTTATTTGTTGATTTTTTAATTGTTTGCAGAAATATTTATTTGCAAAGCGAGAAAACAATCGGTGTACTCGCTTGGCGACACAATTATGCTATGCTCCAACTAACATACGAATATAATGTGCGCGTGTATGCGTTTTATGCCGAAATTTAAGGATTTTGTAGAATCTCGCGCAAAACCTGCAACAATTTTAACGTCTAAAGACTGAGTCGTTTTTAGTTTTACTTGAAAGGTTTGTGCAACCATTCACTGCACATTTCGTAACATGTTGGATGTGGCACCAGTAGGTTATTTATCAGCTAACTGCATCAAAACGATGTATGTCATAGACATTTCCCGTAAATAAATCAATGAAACTGCCATAGGTAAATATTATTTGAAGAGACAAACTTTTTTTATGTACTGTTATGTTTAATTTTCCAGTTTTTAGAATGTCCTCGTTTTAACGAATGTACTTTTTAAACAACTGCTTAGATTTTAATTGTACGAACATGGGTTGCGCGGGTGGAGATAAAAATTATTTATTTGAATCAAGGTTAATATTTTGATGTAAATAACAGGTCCATTATATACGTACAATTTTCAGAATAAACTATGCATTGTATAGTTTAGAAAAGCAAATTTATCCAGGAAGCGAATTTAGTTCCAATTGGAAGCTCATTATTTATTGACCAGAATTTTCCGCAGCTAGGGCTCGAGCCCGGGTTTGTCTGCTTTGGAATCTGTTGCTCTATCCCCCGATCAGTTATAATCAATTTCAAAATGATATCAAGAACTCCGTGGGTTGTCCATCCGAATGCAATAGCTTCTTTATTTTTGTTACTATAGCACCAGACGGTTTGTTAATGTACAACTTTTCATTTGGCAAACTTAAAATTTAATACTGCTCGAAACACAAGCTCTCTTTATTTGAATATTTTTTGAAAGTGGAGACAAAATACATATGTTTAGTTCTTTGCAATCCCTCACCTGGACTTTTGTTACTAGTTTGAACTTTAGGTCAATAGAGATGCCATATAAGCTCCAACTGACGTAAAGATGAAGCAAAGAAATTTAGGTAGTATATATATCTAAAAATTGTCTGTAGCATGCGGCAGGGTGGCTCAGTGAATAAAACAATAAGTAACAAAGCAGACGTTCCCAGGTTTACGGCAAATTTTGGACAATAAGTGAATCGTTCTCAATAATGATAAAAAAGATCTACTGGATGGATAGCCGATACTAGTTTATAAAATTCTTAATTTATACTGACCAATTTATGTAAATAATGGGACATTGATTTAAATAAATAGATTCTAAATTATGCGGAAATATGTATTCGTTATACATGCTTGTTCGCATAACACTTCTAACATGGTGCCTTCATGAAACACCTATTACAGATTTTGTATCCAATGTTTAAAACACACCATGGAGATTAATATTTTGTGGATATAAATAATTAGAAAAATTATCCTGATTTCCTGATCGCTTTGAATTTTTTTCTCAACACTCTTCTTAAATTTGTGTAAAAATCATGTTTAACCTACGTTCATTAATCCATTAAGAAATTTCCGAATGAACTGTATAAAATAAGTTATTTTAATGTGGAACTAGTTCACAAACTGATACTGCTTGTTGATTTACATTTTTCAGTGCTGTCCTTCTTGTTTGTATGTTCACCGCCGTTTTTTTGTGCGCGACAACTGATAGTACTCGTAGGTCGGTAAAATCTTGAATCCTTTACATTTCCAGTTGCATCGATTTTTGGCCTTGAATGATGGGTTCTCAATTGTTCCATGATTTTGAAGCCCTCCATCAGCTGCTTGTCTGAAATTGACATTGGAACACGATTTTCCGAATTTGCGGGACATCATTTCCAGTCCAATATTCAGAGTTGACAACATACTCATCGGAAAAAAGAACTTGTGGCAAATGTGATATCCTCATTCAAGAAAGATCTATTTATATCTATTTTATTTCCCAAAGTAAACCGGGAATATGAGGATCCCTGCAATATGATTAAAATTTAAAAAAAATTGTTTATCTTTCTTCGCGTCTGGAAAAGTAATTAAAAAATCGAGACATCACGGATAGGCGCGTATGTCAATCCATAAAGTTTCACCATATTTCTATAAATGTAACTTTAGTAGAGTACACATATGTGTATATAGGTAATTGTGTGCGTGGTGGAGGGGCGTGTATGAGTTTGTGTATACATTTGCGAATAAGAGAATAGGTATGAAAACTGCATATTAGGACAGACAATAAAAATACTTTAGGAATTATAATAAATATAAATAGATCTGTCTTGAATGAGGATACCACATTTGCCACAAGTTGTTTTTTCCTGTGAGTATGGTGTCATCCCTGAAGGTGGGGCTGGAAATGAGGTCCCGAAAATTCGGAAAAAGAAGAGTGGAAAATCTTGTTCCAACATCATTTTCAGACAAGCAGCTGATGGAGGGCTTCAAAATGAAGGGGAAAGTGAGAACCCATCAATCAAGGCCGAAAATCGGTGCACCTGGAAATGTAAAGGATTACAGATTTTACCGACCTACTGCGGTGATACTGTTTGTGGCGGAGAACTAATATATATGCAATAATTTATTAGGTGTTGCAAACCTAGTAACAAATTAGTTCAAATATAATAAGTAAGATAAACAAAAGACAACATGAACGGAACGTATAATCTCGTGCAAATTCGTTTTGTGCCGACTAACGCCTCATCAGTAGGAGCCGGTATTACGCAATTTACCAACAATACATTTTGATAAGGAAGGTGGGAAAATTGGATGGTACTGTCAAGAATATTCCGCGAACAATACTGAAGAGGTCCCAATATCTACGAAACCCATTTACAGGATGAATTTCCTTTTGACGACTATACCAAGCTAAGTTTATACTAGCAAATGTGATGTACATCAAGGGTCAATTGTTTCATATCAAGATCGCGACATTTAGTTTAGTAAAAGGATGAAAGAATCGCAAAATTGGATTATAAAATATTACGTGATCTGCGTTTTGAATAACACACGCTGAATTCCGTTAATTTTGGTCCTTGAATATATTTGAATTGTCTTTGGTGGCCATCTTCATCGGTTCACCGATTAAGAAAACAAGCTAATGAAGCGAGCGTGATGATTCAGACTGACGTTTCACTAGATAGTTGAGTGCCACGTATGCATATATATATATATCGGTTATGATTATCCAACAAAATTAATTGATTATAGTAATTTTAAGTCAATTCAACATTGTCTTTTGATAATGAAAATAATGGGTTTTATCTCATCTGCACTTGAGTGTGGAAAGCTAAATAGGAATTGAGTTTTATTTCAAATTATTTACTCAATATTATTTTTTAATGAATTATTATTTCAACTTTTATTTATCGCTGTACAATTTCGTGTGTAAAATACTAAACTCACACACGAATATGTCGCCTGCGCCTATCACGTGAAAGGTCAATAAATTTTACGTAATCAGCCAGTCATATGTACAAATGAAACCACGATGTGGAAATATCTCACTTGCTCTATTACTTTTCTGTATTTTGTATGATGAGATGGAGGTTAACAAAGCTATTCAAAAATTCAATTATGTATTAGGTGTTGCGAACCTAGTAACAAATCAGTTCAATTATGACCAGAATGATAAACAAAAATACAGCATGAACGTAAAGCATAATCTCGTGCACATTCGTTTCGTGCTAACAGGCAACTCGTCTGTAGGAGCCGGTATTACGCCCTTTAACCACTATATATTTGGGTGAGGAATGTGGGAAAATAGAACGGTCGCCCCAAATATATAGTGGGTAATGGGCGTAATACCGGCTCATACGGCTATGTTGCCGGTAAGCACGAAACCAATGTGCACAAGATTATACTTTCCGTACGTGCTGTTATTGGTTTATCCTTCTGGTCATAATTGAACGAATTTATTACTAGGTGCCCAACACCTAATACATAATTGCATATATATAATGTCTCCGTCAGAAACAGTATATAACTCCAATATTCTCGAAAATATTTGTTTAAATATCCCGAGAGAAAACGCGGAAAGTGACTTTGGTAAGCATGTTTATCAGCAATCCTTATATTTAAGTTATATTTGATAGCACGTATGGCGATAAAACTTTTTAAAATCTAGTTTGAGACCCTTAGATAGACAAAAATGCCATGGCGCTAAGCCAGTCGCAGAACAAGTCCGAACCAGCATCAGTTATTTTGACGGTAGTTTTGATATTTTCGGAATATGTATAAGATACAATAAAATATTGATGTATATCTTAAGATCGCGAACTTGATTTCAAGAATCCGCTAATATCATAGTAGAAATGTACTATGCGACTAATTGTTTTACAATAATCGGATCTTCTTCGACTGCAAAGGCAGCTGCATACCCATCCGTGCTTGTTCTACCAATATTTCGATATTTAGTTTGAGAAGTTTTTCAGAAGTCAATTTTTCAAAGAATTTCAGACGCAAGATGTAATAAGTATAAATTGTTTAAACTGTTTAATTTAATATCACTGACGGTACACTAGATAATTGTGACATATGTGTATGTGCATGTATGACAATGACTAAAAATCATTCAGTTAAATAAAATTACATGCAAGGGTGTGTTCATCTAAGTGAATCTACTGTGATCTGAAAATTTACGACATTTAATATTGTCCTACGAACATCAATATTTCACGATACCACGAATCTAAAACATTAATTTACCAATCAAGGTAATTTTTTCTGCAGTTCAATAATGCAGCTTTAATAAAGTTGCATTGCACCTCTCCTGGTTGATAACTACACTCGCCATCCGCAGGAAGCAAGTTGACCAATAGAAACTATCCAAAAGATTTGGAGATTATCTGCTGTTGTGCGTCCAAAATGAAGTACATGCAGCTGAAAATCTGCAAAAAGGCAATGAAGCCAACCTGGACATAAAATTCAAACTCTAGTAGCACTCTTATGAACCTGGACATTTACTTCAGGTATGTTCGATTGCACATATAATTCATGTGAGAAAACGCAATTATTCAACATAATTCGCAAACATTTGACGCAGAAATTCAAGAAAAGTGGACCTGCATCGTCGGGAATCTATGCAATTTCGCGAAAATTTTGGAAAGGGGCACACAGCCTATCATTTTTTTTCTTTTGGTCTAATAAGAGTAAATCCGGAATTATGTATAAATGAAAATCTAAGCACAAAATGCAATAAAAGAACCTGAATACATATCATTTCCACCAACATGATATTTTATTTATCTGGCTATGTACCACAAAAACTAGTGATAAATTTTGAATATCCATCTAAATTTGGCCATCCATTAGACAAGTATCATCAAATGTTAAATCAAACAGGCAACAAATTGAATTGGAGAAGTAAAGAAATCGCCATTAATGTTAGATTTATTGACGTCTGATCCTACACACCTAGAAGAGCGGGAATACAGAAATGTACACGAGTTGTGTTGTCAAAATGAGAAATTGTCCAATGTGATAAGACGGAATGGAGAAGAAAATATTTTATAGGCAATAACTAAACTGGCGAAGGCTGGATGAAATACAATCAATTGATTGAAGAGTAAGCCGGCATCAAACATTATTTAAATACACCACCACCTGCACCCATTTGGACACGTGCACGTGCACACACAATCACAAATCAGTTCGTCTTTGACGTCTTTAAACATCCGTAAAACTGCTGTTAATAAGCACAGTTTGAACTTTTACCGCATCTGTGTTTTGACTAACAAAGGATTATTTGCAGTCAACTTCATAGGTGGAGATATTTGAATTTTCATTCAGTTCTCTAAATTTGGTTTGTGGGCTTAAATCAATCCCCATTCCATTTGCAACTAACCAATCAAAAGACAAATCTTAGTTTTGCCAGGTTGTGCAACGCTTATATACAGCGGGGCGTGTGCATAACTCAAGCTCGCAAACATAATTTGAAGAATTGTTGCCACCACCCGCGCAAACAATGTTTGTTTAAATGTATGGCTTGTAATCTATCAGGTATTTCTTGAAGTTTTTCGCAGTGCGATCGTGAAAATTTAGAATATCCACGGTTTTCCTTTGTGAGTAGTCGCTTTGCGCTAACATTTTTTTTCTATCAGTCGAAAAGAAACCTGATAAATTTTTTGTTGAGTAAGGTTATTGATAAATTTAATTGTTCACGAGATAAATTGGCAAAATCGAGTAATTCTCGCTTTGTCAATAGAATATGCCTATAAATAGTAATCTCTTTTAAATAGTCAAACGCAAATAACATTATAAAAAGTATATAAGTATATTTGGATACAAGTCTTAGTTTGCGTGTGCGTATTTCAGGCGACTTCTTGTACTCAAAGATTACTATTAAAAATTTTGACCTTTAGTGTATGTTATTTAGCAATAAACAAGGTCAACAGACCATCTGTGCAATAATATAAGACTTGAAATTTTATTATTGTTCGCTTTAGGAAAATAAAATTCCTTTTTAATTTCTAGCCTAAAACCACAATCATAATAAGCACTAAAAAGTCATCCTTCAGATCAAGTAATTTACTTACCATAACACAACTAGCCAATAAAAAAATTTCAAGAAACAAATTTATATTGAAGGCGAAGTAAAAACTGGTAAGTTCGATAAAAATTTATTATCAGTTGCAGAGCAATATTTTAATCAGATCAAATAAATTTTCACGCGTTCAATTTTTTATCCATTACTCTGTGGATACTAACAGGTTTCGATGACGATAAATGAAATTTGGACAACGCTAAAACCTTTCTTCCAACGACTAGTTATGATTTATTAAATTAAGGTTCACAAGATTGAGATAAACACCAATTCACTTGTATCTAACCAGCTACAAAATAGCAAAATTGACATCACTACCATGTACTTACGTGCTTTGAACAGGCGTAATCATGATCAGAGCTCGACGTGATTACATCAGTAAGGCACGGAACATCAGATATACGACTAGTTAGATTCAACGGAATTTATGTTTTTCTCTTGCTCGCAAATTTTGTTTAAAGTGTGTTTATCACTACAAACGCAAATAATTATTGCTTAATTGACCAATTTAAAAGCTGTGAAACGCTAGTTTATTAATCTATTCACCAACCAGATCTTCAAGACTAAACTCACACGGTCAATTCTTACATACTAGCCAGTTTGAGCCCGAGTATGCCCTTATTGGTAGACAAAAACATTCCTTGGGCATAAACACAGATCACAATATATAAAATTAAATATCAGGTATTGCATACCCAGCAACAAGTTTGGTCAAATAGGACAAGAAGTTCATGCCAAAGTCAGCAAGAATAAAAGATATAATTACATGCAGGCCTCGTTTGGTACGTATTGGCCCCTTGTCAATAGGACCTGGTACTACGCCCCAACTTTACAATATATTTGGTCAAGATATTTGTAACAGCGAACTGTGCCACATTTCTATACTAAATTAATAATGTGATTAGTGCTTAGTGCCGGCTTCTAATGATTAGTCATCAGTAAGAATTAAATGCGTGTTTGTAATATTATAACTGTTTTCATTATGATTTTGTCCTATCTGTCTGTTCCTGTATTAAAATAACTGTTTCTAAGTACACATTAAATTATAATAATTGCTATCAAGTGTACATACACAAACATATTTGACTATTTTTTACTAGGTGTGCAACATATTAATTTAATTAGGACCAGATGGATAAGTAAATGTAAGCAAGAACGGAAAGTATAATCTCATCAGTTGGATCCGTAACTACGCCTTAAACAAGCTACATATATGGTCAAGAAATGTTGGACAATTTGATAGTTCAATCTCCAATACGAATATGCGTTTAAGCAGTAGTTGAGTAAACTTCATATAAATTCTTGTTTAGTGTGACTCCAAAGCCATCTCACTATATGTAATATATGCCGAACCTGTAAATGGTACCAACACTAGGTTTGCCGAGTTGGTATCCGGTAACAACATTATGTTTTCAATAAAATTGCGAATTTCAACTAATTCAGATCACCTATTAGTCCAGCAAATTCATACACTCTGGCCTTGATTAATAACAGTTATCGAAGTTCGCAGTAATCATGAAAATATAAAATTAAATATATATTAGCTATATATTGGTTGTTACGGAGAGCGATAACATTAAATTGCTTAAAAGGTGTTGCATACCTAGTATCAAAATTTTTTAAATCGCATCAGAATGGCAAACCGAAGCCATCATGAACAAAAGGTATAAATTTGACCAAATATATAGTCTGTATAGGGAATAGTACCGGCACAAAGCGCAGGTTTAGCTTAGGTTAATCGTTATATGCATGAAAACTGACATGTCCTATTTGAAATTATTTGTTTCTATGTGTGCAACGCCTAATACGTAATTGCATGTACATTAACTCTACGCAAACAAGCAGGTATATAATTTTAATCCTATCGTGTGAGGTAGAAGATAATGCCTTTGTAAATGTTTTGTATTGGTATTATTCAATTTTTATTCATTTATTTTTTCTACTAAGAGCATTTTTAGTTTAAAAATTTAGAAATATAAAATAAATGCAGACGATAAATAATTGTACTTTGATTTGCGAAACGAGAATAATTTATCAGTTTTAAAACAATCAGAATAACTATAGAATTACCAAATTGTGAAAATTTGACTAAAAACAGGCACTAAGGTGAGAAATAATTGTCTTTATAATGCACTAAAATGGATTTCATTTGAAGTTACAGTTGGTTCTGTTTGTTACAAAACTGTAACGTTTTTACCTTAAAGAAAAACAACGTGTCATTTATAGGTCAATATATATATTAATAAATCAATCAACCAACCAACCACCTGTCTTGGTTTTATTCTAATTGCTGTTTCGTTAAATGTAAACTCTATAAACGACCGACAGCTTTTAACTTGGGAAACCTTGTTGCATTAAAAACATAAGGCGATTAAAGCAGACATAGTACACAACATTAATAGTCTTTGTACCAATGTTAGAATGTTGCATTAAAAACATTTCATTGAATGCATGTTTAGGCAACTCATACTATTCGACCGAGTATGAAAAGCATTTTCGAGGTTTGGCAGGATTTGTCGCTTTTGTTCTCACATGTATGCCTACACAGATAATTATTTAAGTGTCAATTTGGGCATTAGTGTGCGTGTGTATGTGTATGTGTGCACGCCAATGTAAGTTTATCAGTGTCTATGGAGTTGTTGGTATGGAATTTTTTGTGAGCTGTATGTCTGCTTGGATAGCTGCATCGAATTCATTAGTCTATACAATGGCTTGATTGCCTCGTCCTAGCTTCATCTAATTGCGCATTACTTTGTTCTGCAGCAATAATCCATAGAATTTCTCGAAGCTAAATACACAATTATGCAATAAAACAGGAAATAGTCGAATTTGGCAACGTTGGCATGTACACTTGTTTACGTACACGATACAAATTATTCTCGAAATATTTCCACACCAGAAACCAAAAACAAAAGAACTTTATTCAAACTACAAAATTTGGTGTATTTACAACAATGACATTGATAAATCTGTCGCTACATAGTGTCTTTTCAATTAAGTTACTATAATCAAGTTTGCGATCTTGATATAGACACCTGACCCAATAAGTACTTAAATATGTCAGTATAAACAAAGAATTTGGATAGTGCAGAAAAGACAATTCATCCGGTAGACCGGTTTAGTCCATATTGGACCTCATCAGGCACTGGCCAGAATTTACCGCGGACAGGGCTCGAACCTGGGCACGTCTGCTTCGGAATCTGGTGCTCTAAACAATGAGACACTCTGCCGCACACCAAACAAATTTTTCAGTTATATACTAACTAATGTAACTCGGTTAGTCAATTTTCTTTTAGGTGGAGCTCATATGGCCTCCATTTAGACCTAAAGATCCAACTAACTAACACGAATCTGTCATTACTGAACAGACACCACACTACATAGGGAAGTGGTATTGAAATGAAAATTTATGTAATTAAATTTTAAAAATTGTTCACCAGATTCCGAAATAGACGTGCCCAGGTTCGAGCCCTGTTCGCGGCAAATTCTGTCCAGTGGGTGACGAGTTTCCAATGAGGCCGAAACCGGTCTACTGGAAGAATTACCTTTTCTGCACTATAAAATTCTTAGTTATTACTGACAAATGTGTGTTCATAATAGGTCAGGTGTTTATATCAAGATCGCAACATTGATTAAAAGAAATTTCTATCACAGCCCGCACAATAAATATGTGTTCAATCATATAAATGTTCAATTGATTTATTTTTGATTGAGCAGGTGGCTAAAATATTAAAGCTTATCGTATTAAAGTATTAGGTATGACGTACCAATGGAAAGCGACAAGAAAAGCATGCTAAGATCAACATCAGCAAATCATGTAATTTCATGTAAAAATGCGTTACGTGCTTACTGGTAACTTGTCGGTAGGATCCAGCATCACATCTCAGAACAATTACATATTTTATTAAGATATGAGTGATAGTTTGTTTGCATAATTTCATATATGTATTTGAATTGAGGCAATTGTTGTGTCACATATGTATGAAATTTTATTAATGAGATTTCACAATCAACTCAATATATACGATATACACCGAGCCTGTAAAAGCTACCAAAATTCGCAAAAGTGTGATTACCAAAGAAGCAACACACCTGCTCCTCCAGTCGTCTTACACTCTGGGCACAATAACTATCAGTTATAACATTTCCGCGGTAATCATAACAGAATTCGATAAAGTACATAATGGTTAAATATTCTTGCTTGCGATGAATAAATATTTTTTGAAATTTAATTGCG